>JAKTUE010000051.1:0-80714 GCA_030556525.1 Wickerhamomyces quercuum
CTAAAAAAGGGAGGGCGATACTGTCTCCAGAGACATTACCTAAGCTAATCGTTGCCCTAATAAATTCTACCAAGAAGATTCTTGCCCTAACAAGAATCAACTCGGCACTATGAGAAACGGCACAGATGCCTTATACATCAGATGACTTACATATCTTACAAACTACGCCGTTACCGGATACAGATACATACTATCCAGTATTACTATATAAAGGATACAAATCCTTATACTTTGTTTATTACTCTATTTTATATAATTATCATTCTTTTATCATAACTTACGTTGTAAAAGGTGGTCACCAACAGCTAATCACTGATTACGATTCCCACCCACAGCTAATCACTGCAGACGATTCATACATACACCAACCAGGTGTCAATTATATCGTCCATGCACAACTTCTTTTATATTCCTGTCTATGGACAGCCTGTTCTTATATTCTTATATAAATGGAGGGTAGTCCTTTACAGATCCCTTTTACCTTTCCTTTATTTTAAATACACACATCTTTTACTCAAATAACTGACACCTAGTGACAAAGGTCTCTAACATAAGTAGCAATATTAACAAAATTTTGAAAAGATCCCTTGGCCCAGTTGGTTAAGGCGTGGTGCTAATAACGCCAAGATCAGCAGTTCGATCCTGCTAGGGATCATTTTCTTTAACTTTTTTCGGCCAAAGAGTATTCAACTTCCATACCCTTCTTACCTTTATTTTTTTGTACATTGTATTCCCAATAATGCTACTTCGCTAAGTAGAAGCTGAACGGGTGAGCTGCCGACTATGATTTAACTTTTAAGTGTAAACTTTTACTCCTCAAGAACACGTAACACTAATCAGTATATGACGTTCACATAATATGTATTCAGTAGCTCAACTTTTGAGGTTGTTTCTTAGTGTTGTATTCTTGGAATAAAAAAGGGAAAAGAATATCGATGTTGAGAACGTACGTCAGTTATAGTGTTCAAATGATATATCCGATTTGTTAGTAAACTAGAAGAAGTTCGGAAGCAGGTTATATAGACTTGACAGATGTTGACTACAGACTAAGTAGAAATATGATGGTCCTCAAACAAGGTATGGAAGAGATTTTAAATTGTAGGTGTATATTGGCAATCTAAAGGTAAGGATCTGTGATTCTATTCAAAGAATTCAATCCCAAAACTATTTTCGATCTATTCCAATATATGTATGCGACCTTAGCAAAAGTACCAAATCTATGAAGTAGGTGTGAACACTTGTTCATAAGAAGAAGCTTTAACATTTCGCACATTGTCCTTTGACAGCCCCTCCACGAGACAACCGCAGTTGTGCTTCGTGCTTTGTGGAAATAAAACCAATGATGTACGGTCTTCATCAGATGAAGAAGGAGTATGCTAAAAGCGTAACTTGTTGGACGCTGTTTTTCAGGGATTGGTGCATTACACGAAGGTGTAGATGTGCTTATATACCCTGTCACCGAAATGGGTCAAATACATTTTCAGCCAGACACATTCAATCATCATGATAGTTCTTTTGGGGAAGACTCCACTTTTTCATGAGAGAGAGCTTCTTTACTGTTTCGCGAAAATTGTCTCGGTGAGGTCGGTGCGGCTCCTGTGCTTAAAGGAAAAGGAGAGGTTAACTTCTACAAGATATCTTTTGAACTAAAACAAAAGAAGTGTTTTTATGGATACATAATCCAATACGACTTTGCTAGCCGTTAATCAATTGTTTTTCGAATTCTGCCTTTGGAACTCCACTTCTCCATCTCAGTTTATAAGCAGGATGATCCTCTGGAACAAATGTTTGTCCTTTAACACCATAAACATTTTCTCTGAAAGTTCCATTTTCAATGTAATCTTGATGGAAAATACCTCTACTTTGGAGTTCCGGAATCAAAAATTCAACAATATCATCAATGGAAGAAGGAAAAACAGCAACACCAAAGTTGAATCCATCAATATCATAATCTCTAACCCATCTTTCAATTTCATCAGCAATCTCTTGTGGGGTTCCAATAAGAGTACCCAGTTTACTTCTATAGTTTTCCAAGATCTCTCTCTTAGTTGGTCTCTTACCCTTTTTCTTATCAAAGACATTTTTGACGATGGCTCTAATACCATTTGTTGTCTGTGGCACAACATCAATCTCATCATCCAGCTCATATTTACTCAAATCGTATCCTGAAATACCACCAAAGGCCACAACAGCAGCATCTGGATGTAAGAATTGTTTGTTGTAGTTGGCCTTTTCAACAGCCTCTTCGTGTGTTTTGGCAACAACAGGAACGGCTCCAACAACAAACTTGACGGACTGAGGGTCTCTACCATATTTCTTTGCCAAAGCTCTGATTTCCTTAATATCATCTTTCAAATTGTCCAAGTTTCTACCATCAACAAAAATGACTTCTGCATTTTTAGCAGCAAAAATTTTCCCTTTCGTTGAAGTACCAGCTTGAATGATCAAGGGAAATCTTTGAGGAGTTGGTTCAGTTATAGCAGGACCTGGGACTTTGAAATATTTCCCTTCATGGTTGATCTCACGAACTCTCTCAGGGTCAGCAAAGACACCAGATTTCTTGTCATAAACAATAGCATCGTCCCTCCAACTTGATAGTAATAATTCGTACACAACTTCCAAGTATTCTTCCGTTCTCACATATCTTTCATCATGTTCAGGTAATGGTTCACCATTTAAGAGTTGTCTTCCGATACTTTCCAAATAACTCGAGACGATATTCCACCCAATTCTCCCCTTCGTGATGTGGTCCAATGTGGCCAATCTTCTAGCAAAATGATATGGGTGCTCACTGATAGTACTGAAAGTTATACCAAATCCAATGTTCTTGGTATGAACTGCCATGGCTCCAACAGCTTCACTTGGTGAGACCCTTGGAGAGAAGATACCGGTTCTTACAGGGTGTCTGAAATTGAAAGGACCTTCATAAGCATCAAAGAAAGTGAGATGGTCAGCCACGAAGATGGAATGGATCTTTCCCTTCTCTGCCTTCTTCGCTAACGTGATCCATGAATCAATGTTGTGACTGAACTCGCGAGATTGATCATTAGGATTCTGCCATGTCTGAGGAGAGCCCCCGGTAATAATGTTGATCACGAGCTGTTTCTTTTCAATTTTCTGTTTCTTCGTAGCAGTCATTGCAGTAGATAATAGAGATATGTGTCACCTAAGAGGGTCTTTCCATCCCCGGTGGATTCATGATGATTTTATACACCAACAATAAGTGAGGCTTTTAGTTGATTCCTAACCCAAAGGAGTCGATTGCAGCTTGGCTAGAGGGAACGCATTGGATCATCAGAGGGAGGCCTCTCAAGAATCTTTCTTTGTGACATTTTCTCGTTTGTGTTTCCCTTTATTGTTTGTTTTGTTGTCAGAACTGTGGCCCACAGCGCTGGATCAAGTAACAGGTCGCTATTGACAGGAGATATTGCCTGGATGGGTAATCAGAGCAGGACAATCGCTAGTCAGTCAACACAGTAGAAATCACCATTGCGACAACTAGAACACGGCTTCGGTAGCAGAAACATAACATTGAATTTTAACCAACTTAGTGATCGGAAGGTAGCGCGAGAACTCCAACGTACTTTCTGACTCCCAAAACCGTAGTATTCGCACTAATTTTGTAGCCAAAACCTGTCGACTACACTCTTGTTAATGAACTAAGGCGTAGTCACACTCCTTCGATTTCATCAAAGTATGTGTCTATTCTAGTGAACAAATTTCATATGTCCTATATTCAAATGACTGGAATAAACAGGTTGTCAGAGATCAGCTTGCAATAGAGACCTAGCACGACGGTCATGATATTATCATACTATATACTGAAATTGAGGGCAGTCAACCAACTAAAATACCGTCTGCTACCCATACCTGCGTAGTGAGGGCTTCAGCGTAGTTTTGCTACCCATGATTAACGAACTTTCCCTTCAATAGTCACGCTTTCGTTCTCGGTGTCTTCCTTCAGCTCACCATAAGGGCCGATGGCTTGGGCCTCTGGTGGTGGGACCTCGCCTTTAGCACTGTTGAACAGGTATATACCGTTATTGAGAGCATCCTTTTTTTCCTGTTTCTTGTACCACCACAGCACAACAAATACCCAGAACAGGTATATGATAGTGAATACATTAGACGAGATGTAACCTTTCTTGAAAGTAGGCGAGTCAACAGTCTGCCACACAATTCTAGGGATCCAGGCATACGTCGACTGGGAGAAAGAGTAGATGGCCAGCCAAGCAATAGCGCGTACCTCAATATCCTGTCTCAAACAGTCGTTAATCAAGGACCATAGACATGGAGAAGCAGCAACACTGAAGTATGTTGTGAGGAAAGCAAACCATTTCGCAGCGGATGTGACGTTCCATGCCGTTAGAATTGAGCATGAAATGATGTTGAAACAGCATGAAATGACAATGGCACCCCAACGACAACGGAATTGATCAGCAAAGATACAGAGTACAAAGATATAAACGATCCCAAAACATGCTGGGAACACAGAGTAATTGTTCACCTTAACAACTGAATATGTTCCAAGAGAGTCCAACCATAATACGAAGGAACCAGAGTATGCTGTCATGTTGTTCCAAGAGACACAATCAAGAACTAGTAAGATGTAAAACGTTGGGCTCCCAAATACTTTCTTCCAAGTTGGCCAGTGGAAGAAGTTATGTAGTGGCTTCAAGCCTGGAACTGAAACATTTGCTTTCAATATTCTCTTTCTACCAATCCTAATCTCATCATCAGTTAAAAAGACAGAAGTACATTTGAATGGAGAGTTACCTGGAATGATCCAGAAGGCAGCAACACCAATAGGAAGCGTGATAACAAAATCAAACAAGAATTGATATCTCCAGCCACTCAATCCATTCACGTTGTGGAATGTTTGATAAAGTCTAGCTTGTAGCAAACCAGAAGTTAAGCCTCCCAATTGTTGGCCCATGAAGAATATCATGGCTCTCGTGGCAAGTTCTCTGGAAGTATAAAAATTACTTAACAATATCTGGGTCTGTGGATAGATTGCACCTTCACCAACACCAATGAAGAATCTGAACACTTGTAACTGTTGTAAGGTCTGGGCTTTGAAACAAGCGAGTGTAAAAATACCCCAGAATATCACACTAATCGACATCGTAATATGAGCAGGATACCTTGGAATAATGTACATGAAAGGTATTTGGAAAACGATAGCACCAACATTATAAACAGTTGTAGTGTTGATCAAGTCATTTTTCTTCATTCCTAGTTCTTGTCTCATACCAGAGACGTAAGCCTGGTTCAAATTAGAAGAGTCCAAAGCACGAACCCAGCATATAATCAACATGAAGAATCCGAGAAGAAGATCCATTTTAAGTAAGTATTTGAGCTCATTCTTACCAGACACTGGGTACAGATTATACCAACGCAATTTCTTCAACTCAAATTTGTTCAGGCGGTATTCATACTCATCAAAGAATTTCCACCATGGTCTATTAGCTTCGTCTCTATACTCAATTTGAAGGTCAATATCGTTTAACTGATCTTTATCGATCTCTGATTGGTAGTCGAAATCATCGATGTGTCTTTCATGAGGCAGCCATTTATAAACCATCGTTGTGGGCTATTCTTCAAGTATTGATGTATAGAACGAAAAAAGCGAAAGAAATTGAAGTGGGAATGTTCAAGAGTTTATATATGCCTCTAGATCATGACGACACCCACGTAAATTGCAAGAATCAGTCTTATGACTATATTCTATTGTTGGTTGTTGGTTACAGAAAGATTTTTCAACCCGTTAAGACTCATGACTCATGGCTCACTTAAATTGCCTATTCTAGAAATAATTAAGAATCATAGTCAAAAAAAAATCACCGAAAATACTTCACCTGTTGGTGGTGAATCTGTTGAAGAAAGTGTAATGTGTTGAAACTCAAGTGTTGGGTACTGCCATCTCTCTCCATTTATATTTAACCCATAGTGAAAAATTTCGAATGTGTTATGATTTTAGGTTAGATCTATGACTTCAAGTATAAATTTTTGCTTTGAAGATTCCAATCTGGTTAATAAATTTTAATTTAAAACTTGGAAAATTACTGTTGACGTTTTTTTTCTTCATACCTGTATATGAGGACCCTACTTAAAGCCCTTATATGTGATTATTATTCAGGTTTCATCTAACCAGTATCCCTTATGGGTGACGAGCTTGTTGCTATGGTAATTGGGTACCAACCAATATCATCACGTGGGTTTCGCGAATGGTCCAAAGTAGGTATATTACCCGGCTGACGCTTAGAGGCAAGAGATAAGCAAAAGGAGAAGCTGATTGAGAATTCCGAGGTCTTTGAGATAAAAGAAATGTGTCAAAATCAGAAACAAAGTGGAGCAGTTAGTAATCACCGACGGACATGTGATACTTCTCCTACGGAGATATAATGGTACATTATTTAAAACAAAGGGAAAGCTCTGCCTGATAAACAACCGCTGTCTATAAATATCACGAAGAATTCCCTTCTCATCCACCATAGAGAACCCATCTCTTTATCGTTTTACTATTATATTTTACTATCAACTCATAATGGCTCCAACCGCTATAGCTGTTCAATCCATTCCGCAGTCTCATCCTCACATTCATGACATTAAGATGGCAAACGAACTGTTAGCCAACACAACGCTCGCAACCTATAGCGATGATCCATCTATAAAGCCTATTCCTTTGAAATGGGGGCAAACAGACCCACAGTTGAGAGGACCTGTTATTGCTTCAAGATATAAAGACGGCCTCTCAAAGCATAATGCTATCGGTGCAAACTCTGGTTCATACTGCATTTACCATGCTTTGGCTGTTGGCTCAAAACAACTAGATCCTAATCATCACTCCAACTACACCGATTCAGAACCGGTTTTTAAAATCAAAGAGCAAAAACAGTGGGCAGGCCTAGAGAAGATCGTTTCAATGGACCCATTTGGTCATTTGGCCCCTTGGTTATTCAGTGATCTGAGCATCAAAGAAAATGTGGATATCAAACCAACAATCTCCATTACTAAAGCTCACATGCAATTGGCAGAATTGAAAGAGGCTGTCCAACTTGGCAGACTAAGAGTCGATGGTGATGTAGTCATCAATTCTAATGGTGATTTAAACGTTTCAAAGATTGCTGTTGAACCAGTTTGGTTTCTGCCAGGTGTTGCTAAAAGATTTAATATTACTGAACAAGAGCTACGTAAGGCATTATTCGAAGATACAAATGGTATGTATCCAGAATTGATTACGAGACCTGATATTAAAACGTTCTTACCTCCAATTGGTGGGCTGACCGTCTATATCTTTGGTGATCCAAATGAGGTGTCAAACCCTGACAAGAAAATCGCATTGAGAATTCATGACGAATGTAATGGTTCTGATGTTTTCGGTTCTGATATTTGCACTTGTCGTCCATATCTAATTTTTGGTATTGAAGAAGCTGTTAAAGAAGCCCAAAATGGGGGTATCGGTCTTGTTATATACTTTAGAAAAGAAGGACGTGCATTGGGTGAAGTAACTAAGTACTTGGTGTACAATGCAAGAAAGCGTAATGGTGATGCCTCAAGTGATTATTTCAAAAGAACAGAATGTATCGCTGGTGTCAAGGATATGAGATTTCAGCAACTGATGCCAGATATCTTGCACTGGCTAGGTATAACGAAGATCGATAAGATGTTATCAATGTCGAATATGAAACATGATGCCATTGTGGAACAAGGTATCCCGATCTTGGAAAGAATACCATTACCTGATGAATTGATCCCACCAGATTCAAGAGTTGAAATTGAAGCTAAGATCCATTCAGGCTATTTCACCAACGGCCATATCCCAACGATGGAGGAGTTGAAAGCTGTTAAAGGTAGATCATGGGACTAGGTATCTGCCTCTTGGCAGACAGGCAATTTATTAACAATCTATCATTGCGTCATTTGATTGATTTTGTATTTAGTTCTTCTTTATTTTTTGTGTTCTTTGTATTAGAGGGGTTGGTTATACAATAAATATACTGATTTTATATACTAATTCCGTTCTACAGGTAAGACTTGTGTGAAAATAAGCTCATAAGTAATGTACATTTCACTGATCTGATTATTAGTTTCTTTCATTAAACTAGGCCACCTTTGGCCTCATATAACAGTTCTTCATCAGGAACATCTTCAATTGTAACTTTTCTCTTTACTTTTTGTTTCTCAGTTTCCAAGTTCTTTGGAATTCTAATAATTAACAAACCGTTAACATATTTAGCCTTGATCTCCTCATCAATAATTTTTGGTAAGTTTGGAAACTTGATTCTTCTTTCAATTGAACCAGTTCTAATCTCATCAATCTTTACGCTCTTTGCAGTTGATGATTCACCAAAGATATCAGAGATCTCTGGTATATTACCCTTTATAACTAGTTCATTTGAACTTGGATGGAAATCAATGTCCAGATTCTTGATGGTAGCACCTGGAATAGCCAGGACGATATCGTAACTTTCGTTCGAATCATAGACGGTTGTCTGAGGGGAGTATGGAATTGATGGATTCTTGAAGTTTCTAGTGGACACTTCAATCTTTGGTTTTGGATCTTTAAAAGAAGCAGTTGAATGGCGTCTTGATAGTTTAGGTTGAGACTCGGAAGAGGCAGGTGGTTGAGAGGTACTTTCTTTTGCTTTTGAAGTTTCCAATGGTTGCTCGTCTTTAGCTTTGGAAGTTTTTGAGGTTGAAGGCTCGGCTGCAGATTCTCGAGGTTCCTCAGGAATGGTTGTTTGTTTGTGCTGTTCAGAAGCATCTGCATCAGGAACCTCTTGATCAGTATTCTTCTCCGAAAGACCTTGACCGGTCAATTGGTTCAATAACTGGAATAACCCATCGACACCAGCTGGATAAGAGCCCTGTTGGGGTGCTTCATCCTCTGTATACTGTTGCTGGTATGCTTGTTCAGGGGTGCGTCTTTGTTGTCTTCTTTGTGGATAAGCATTGAAGAGCTGAGGATAATAGTCTGGGTATCTGGATTGATAGTAGTCCTCATCTTCATCTTCATCGCCATCATCAGCCGCAGCATGGAAGAATGTTGGGTAGCCCCTATAGCCAGAAGGAGCAAACCCAAAAGGGTATGTTCTTTGAGGGTAACGCTGTTGAGCCGGTTGGCGCTGCTGCTGGTGCTGGCGTTGTTGGTGCTGCGATTGCTGGTTGATAGCGTTGATAATGTCTTCTAGTGTGTATGACATTTCTATTGGTTGTATTGACTAAAGATCTCGAGTGAATTGATTCAATGTGTGTGGGAGTGTTTGTCGAATTGGGAAATCCACCCTCTATTTATATTTCATGGTCAACCAACGCTAATGCCTCACTGTTTTAATAATGGTGCAACTGTTTACAAAGCAGCACTCTTAACTTTAGTTTCCAGAACCTTCTCGCAACTTTCGGAGATCTTTCCGCCCGGAGATAAAAAAGAACACAAACACAGCCAGTATTGATGTAAATGGTATGGTCACGAGCACGTGTATTTTGAATCAGGTCATGTGACCGTTTCGCGGTTTTCTCTGGTTTTTTTCCTTTTCGTTCATCAAGAAAAAAAAAAAATTAATCAGACACCATCAAAGAAGAGCGTCGAGCTAAGCAAGTCTTTGAAATACCCGACTCTATACCAAAATGTCTGGCCAACAAGGATACAATGCAGACAACCTGCAGAACGATTTCCAGAACCAGTCCCTGAATGACGGCCAAAAGCGCCAGTTCAACCCAAATGCTGCTCAAACCTTCCAACCAAATGCTCAACCATTTATTCCAAACCAATCTTATGGCCAATACAACCAGGGTGGCTACCAAAACTATACCCAAGGTGGATACCAGAGTCAAGGAAACAACCCAACCCAAAACTATAACCCGGGCTTTAACCAAGGCGGCTATCAAAATTACAATAACCAGTATGCCAACAACAACCAATACCAAAGAGGTGGTTACAACAATAACTTCAGCAATCGTGGTGGTTATAATAATTATAACAACTACAACCAGCAGCAACAACAACCTACTCAACCACGTGGTATGTCTTTGGAAGATTACCAAAAACAAAGCACTGCTGGTTCTGCTGATCTAAACAAACCAAAACCAAAGAGAACTTTGAAATTAGCTCCAAGCTCAAACATCAAGATTGTGAACGCTCCTAAGAAAGAGGAGCCAAAGAAAGAAGAACCAAAGGAAGAAACAAAAGCTGAGATCAAGGAAGCTGTGAATGAAGAAACCAAGGAAGAGGTCAAAGAGGAAGTCAATGAGACTAAAGAATCTACACCAGTTCCAGCCTCGACCCCAGCCTCGACCCCAGCCCCTGCTGCTATTAAGAAGGAAGAATCACCAGCTCCAACCTCTTCGAAGAAAGAAGAATCACCAGCTCCAAAATCAATCGCCCCTGACGCTGTTGTCAAAGAACAAGAAGAAGAAATTGATGAAGAAGTTGTCAATGATTTATACGGTGGTAAAGACCATGTTTCTATCATCTTCATGGGTCATGTTGATGCTGGTAAATCCACTATGGGTGGTAATTTACTTTACTTGACTGGTACTGTTGATAAACGTACTGTTGAGAAATACGAAAGAGAAGCTAAAGATGCAGGTAGACAAGGTTGGTATTTATCTTGGATCATGGATACCAATAAAGAAGAAAGAAATGATGGTAAAACCATTGAAGTTGGTAAATCCTATTTCGAAACTGATAAAAGACGTTATACCATTTTGGATGCCCCAGGTCATAAAATGTATGTTGGTGAAATGATTGGTGGTGCTTCCCAAGCCGATGTTGGTATTTTAGTTATTTCTGGTAGAAAAGGTGAATACGAGACTGGTTTCGAAAAAGGTGGTCAAACAAGAGAACACGCTTTATTGGCTAAGACACAAGGTGTCAATAAATTGATTGTTGTTGTTAACAAGATGGACGATCCAACTGTCGCTTGGTCTGAAGAAAGATATAAAGAATGTACTGATAAATTGGCCTTATACTTGAGAGGTATTGGTTATAATACCAAAGATGATGTTACTTTCATGCCAGTTTCAGGTTATACTGGTGAAGGTTTGAAAGATCGTATTAGTACATCAGTTTGCCCATGGTACAATGGTCCATCTTTATTAGAATTCTTAGACAACATGAAACATCTTAACAGATACATCAATGCTCCATTCATGTTACCAATCAGTGGTAAGATGAAAGATCTAGGTACGATTGTTGAAGGTAAGATTGAATCAGGTCACGTTAAAAAGGGTCAAAACTTGATAGTCATGCCAAATAAGACTCAAGTTGAAGTTTTAGGGATTTACAACGAAACTGAAAATGAGGTTGATGCCGCTTATAGTGGTGATCAAGTTAAGATTAAGATTAGAGGTATTGAAGAAGAAGATATTTCTGTTGGTTTCGTCTTGACTTCCTTGAAAACTCCAGTTAAAACAGTTTCCAGATTTGAAGCACAAATTGCTATTGTTGAATTGAAATCTATTTTATCATCAGGTTACTCTTGTGTGATGCATATTCACACAGCTATTGAAGAAGTCACTTTCAAAGCCTTGTTGCATAAACTTGAAAAAGGTACCAACAGAAAATCTAAAAAACCACCTGCATTTGCTAAGAAAGGTATGAAGATCATTGCTGTTCTAGAAACTGCCGCTCCAATCTGTGCCGAAACATATCAAGATTATCAACAATTGGGTAGATTCACTTTAAGAGATCAAGGTCAAACTATTGCCATTGGTAAAATAACCAAACTTTTGGATTAGATTTAGGAGGTAATAACAAGTTTTTCATTTCTGATTAATTTATAGGTTGTTTCTATTTTGTAAAAGGTATCATCGAATGTACATTAAGAGTGGCTGTGTTATGTTTTAAATCAATCTAGGAATGACTCCAATAGTGTCAGTAGATTTTCAACACCTTTAAGTAGATTTTCATCAGTTTGACCAGGAGTAAATTTAGCATGTGCAAAATCGATCAAAGAAAGTATACTCAGAGGAGCAATTATATTCTTTCCCTCTTCATCATCATCTTCATCTTCATCATCGTCATCATCATCTTCACCAAAGGGTAAATCATCTTTGAAAATTGGATCTTCATTATTCAAACTCTTCCATCTATCTTGATCAGTCTCATAAACAAAGAATAAACTACCTGATCTGATAGTGACCTCATTTTCCAAAAGACAGTTGTACAACAATTGTAATCTCGTAAAAGAATTCCGTATCACGATGTCCCTTTGATCTGTATCTAAGTTATTATGATTAAAGAACACTCTGAAAAGTTCATCGATATTGCTAGGAGTCAAAGCCCTGCCGAACCACTTGTCGAACTGAATATAACCTTCTTCGTCTTTTTTAATCTGAACCTTCGACTCTTCATGGAAGCGATGCAAAGGTGGAATTTCACTATGATACAACTTCATACCACAGACCCTGTAATGTAAAGACCCTGAAGTAGTGGATTTACTAACATCGTCCAACCTTTTGATTTTTTCTTCAGAGGTTTTCTCATCATGCAATATAGCCCCTAGTTTGATATCGATTATTGATGGGTTCTTGAAACCATGTAAGAGATTCTGCAGCACGATGTATTTCTTATCATCTATCAACGATTGTTTAGTGCCAAGTTCATGGAGCTCTTCTGTGATCTGGTTGGTTTCTTTAGCAGAAGCACTTATCCCCTGTTCTAAAGTACCTACAAACGTGGGGATCCAATCTATCAATCGAGAATCAGGCTCAGCTTGTTCATGATCATGACTAGTTCTTAGTTCTTGTTCTTTAGTGAGCTTCTGCACATTAAGATAGAAGTCGATCTCTTGTTGTGTTGTTGGCTTGATGAATAAAGAGCCCGAAGCGTCAGTGAGAACACCGTCATGTCCGGCTGCCTGGTGCTTTGCCTTCTCATAGCCCTGGAGATTACCCATTCTACACACAACGAGCTGTCTGATCGTGTTGGGGGGTATGACTATGACGACTCGTTTGTCTAAACGAGATGGAAACGAGCCTAAATCTTGAGAAGCACACCAATAAGACACCGAGTTTGTTAGCGAGTGTCAGCAAAAAGTAGAAGGAATGAGACTGTGAGTATAACGATCCTGATCCTTATCCTTCCAGAGATACTCCCTGGACTGCCCAAGAACTTCACCAAACAACTCTTCGACCAGCTCAGAGATGTTCAAAGAGGCACATTAAGGCACATTCACCGCGAACCTGTTCTATGCGCGAACACACTCTTCTATTTTTGTGCTTCCTTTCGAAAACACGCAGAAAAAACAAAAAACAAAAACACCGAAACAGAAAAACAGAAAGAAAAACAGAGCCTTCTGTTCAGCCTGCTTTTCCCACGTCCCACCAGCAACAACTTCTACTTCACTACGATGAGTGGCCAAAACGTATGTATTCACTCGACAGGAGCAGTGGGAATTGCATAAGTAGTGCCGTCTGGGCCTTACTTCCTTCTTCTAAGACCATTAATCTACGGCAGAGAGACGTCTTTGGCAGCCCGTGAACCCATAATTTGTGTTGGCATATTTTCACAACTAAAGGACGAGAATGTAAACAGCAAAATATCAGCATGACAATGAAGAAGATATCGGAACATGCCCGGTCTAGTCGGTGACATGGTGGGTCTCCATGTACACTTTGAGTCTCCTGCAATTTCTAACTATTAATTTTGATTGAACCCTTAACTAACTAAACCCCTTTTCATCTTTAGTACGGAAATGACTACGGTTATGATAACTCGAACCCTTATCAACAGAGCTATGAATTGGAAAATCAAGGTGGAAACGATGATTTTGTTGACTTCATGAATAAAATCAGAAACATCAACGATGATTTGGACAACTACAGCCAATTAGTTGAGCACATTGAATTTAACCAGAAGAAACTATTAAGCGAAGTCAATGAAGAGCAGGAAAATATCACCAGAAAACAGTTAGATACTCTTATCTCTCAGGCATCTGCTTTGCAACAACAGTTAAAGGCAAATATCAAAAACGCTCAAGCTACTGCTGGTGGTGACTCTGCCAAAAAAGCCCAGGCTGAAAACTCTAGACAAAAATTCTTGAAATACATTCAAGAGTATAGAACAGTTGAAGCCGATTACAGAGAACAAAATAAAGAACAAGCTATCAGACAATATAGAATCGTCCGTCCAGAAGCATCCGAAGTTGAAGTCGAAGATGCTATCAATGATGTTGGTGGGCAACAAATCTTTTCTCAAGCCATCCTAAATGCTTCCAGAAAAGGTGAGGCAAAGACTGCTTTAGCTGAAGTCCAATCCAGACACAGAGAATTACAGAAGTTAGAAAAGACCATGGCCGAACTAGCACAATTGTTCAACGATATGGAGGAATTAGTTGCCGAACAAAATGTCAACGTTCAAAAAGTCCAAGAAAACGTTGTCAATGCTCAGAATGATATTGAACTAGGTTTAGGCCATACTGATAAAGCCGTTGAAAGTGCTAGAAAAGCCAGAAGAAAGAAATGCTGGATCTACTGGATTCTTGCAATTATTATCATCATCGTCATCGTTGTTGTTGTTGTTCCAATTGTTACTCATTTCACTTAATCAAACAGTTTTCACTGTACGGACATCTACCCATATCCTCCTCCTTTTTAATCTCCTTAGCCATCAGACTTTCTATGATTCATTTTGTTCTGTTGTCTCTGCCACCTTCAAAAGCAAATTTTCTCATTGTTATTTTTCTAGACATTTTTTTTTAATTGGGGTATATATACAATTTTGATATGCTTTTTGTACTTTAATATATCCATGATTCTTTAATAAACTACATTGTATCCTTTGATGAGATGTATTGTATTGAATTATATATATAAATGTATATAAAAGTGGGTGTGTTATGAATATAGGTCAATGATTTAGTCCTGAATATGATACTGGTAATTAACGTGATGAAGATAAATCCTCATCTGTTCAATCAGGGTGGAGAAGTCCTAAGAATCCAGAAAAGTCACGAAGACGAATCCTTCTTCAGTTTTGTTCTTCCAGTAACGAAAGTGTTCTATCAAACTATTTTAACAGTGAACAGGACGAACCCATTCAAAGAGTAAATTAGAAGGCATCGCTCTGGTTGGGAAAATATAAATAACTATTATACAGAATTGATGGCATACAAACACCTTCTGGTGTTTACACTCATTTGTGAAAATGATCTAAATCCATTTATAAGGCTTAACAGCTCTGTTATTCTCCCTACTTTTGCAAGTTTTGTTGACTAAAATTGATTAGTTTGTTATGAAAGTGAAAAGTTTTCCGATTTATATCAACCAAAATATTACCCGGACCACAAGCTAGAATATTAGGGCTTAAACACAGTTGCTTATATAAGCCTAGGTCGAACATACGTATTCTCTATATTAGGCAGTGGTGTTATACACAAAGTTATCTATTTACCGTCATACTCTTCTGGCAAGGCATTGAATCTTCTCAAGATGTTCTCAATTCTATCCATACCTTTGACCATATTCTCGAACTCTGGTCCATAAGATATTCTAATGTATGAATACATCTCACTATCCGTCAATTCTCTGAACCTCAATGGATTCAGATCGAAAAAGATACCCGGAACGACAATCACATCTTCATGCAGAGCCTCATGGAAAAAACCTAGACAATTGGATAGTTTACCTGGTAGATGACTCAAATCAACCCAAATATAGAACGTTGAGTTAGGCTTCACTTTGAATTGGAATCCCATCTTGATCAATCTATCGAGACAGTAATCCCTCTTCATTTTGAAATGCTTCTGTAATGCAATCGTCTCTTGTTTCACAAGAGTTGGTTCGAGAAATGGAATGGCAGCTTCTTGAAAAGGATAATTCGTACCCCCATCTAGATACGAACCAGCTGAACTCAATGCTGATATATAATCTTTTGGTCCAACAATCCATGAAACTCTCCAACCTGGAAGTCTGAAACCTTTGGTCAATCCATCAATGATCAAAACAGGGTCTTTATTAACATCAATAACCTCGCTTGCGGAGCTAATGGATTCACCTGGTTCACCATCATAGTAATATCTTGAATAGAATTCATCCATAATCAGTAGACATTTCTGTCTACAAAGATCATGTAATTCCTTCAACTCTTCCTTAGTCATGGCTTGTCCTGTAGGATTTCTAGGATTAGACGTCAATAAGGCAGAGACACCTCTGTTCAATTCATTTTTAATGATTTTAAGATCAATTTTATACCCATCAGTTTCATAAAGAGGTACGGGAATAGGTGCAAAGTTTTTGAACAATGACAACATTTCAGCATACGCAGTATAGTCCGGCAAGAAGAATGAGAGATAAGCATCACCTAAAATAGCAGCGATTCTCGTTAAAGCACTTCTCCCACCTGGTGCAACATTCACATTTTCCCAAGTATACTTGGACTCTTTATCTTTTCGATAATGTTCATTGTAAAGATTAGCAATAGCTTTTCTCAACTCTTTGATACCTGCAGTTGGACCATATTCACGACTTTCAAAGCTGATATCTAAGTTGGTTGGTCTCTTGAAACAGCCTTCAATGTCACCAGTCTCAGGCATACCTTGGCCCAAGTTGACCCAGTTAGGATTTGGATAACCTCTTTCAGCAGCACGGTCGGTACACCAAATGACACCAGTAGCAGCATTTTGTTTGTTCAAGGCTGGGAAGTGGACATTATCATGAGATTTGTGGTCGTTTAGTAAAGGACCAGGGATAGGGATTGGTGACTGAGTTCTCTCAAGATTTCTGGAAATTTTATCCTCTTTCTTCAATCTGGTGAGTAGTGGATTGTGTATCTGGATGTGTTCTGGTTTTGGTTGATTAAGCTTCAATTCATTCTCAAAAAAAATCGTTGACGAACTCTTTATTGATTCTGGTAAAGTTTCCTCTAGTTCAGCAAAATTATCAACAAATGACATGTTTTAAGCAACAGCCTACTAAACCTCGAGAGAAGTCTCTAAATAAAAAGGAATAACCAAAAGAAAATGTCCAAGTTATAAGTTATAAGTCATAAGCATCAAGCCGATGCGATGGACCGAAAGAGTCATTTCCGAGAGAGTAGTCAGCTGACAGAGTCGGATATAACAGCCAAGTTCTAATCTACTGTACCAACCAGAGTGAACCATTAGAGTTTACTATGTATGAATATATTATTATTATCTAACCTATGACCAATCTAAGTTTTATCATTTATGCAGGTGGAAAATCAGAAATTCGTTTCAACATAAGTTCCATTCTTTAATAACGTTTTGGCTGTGCTTGGCAGCACTTCTACTTGAGTCTCTCTAAAATCATATCTTTCACCATCAATCGACAACAATCCCTTCGAGTATTTCGGTATCAGTCTATACGCAAAGACTTTGGAGTGGTGGACTTCAGGAGCATTCACATGTTTACCCGATTCCAATGATAGTAAAATAGGTGCTTGTCTTGTTAGATTTGTTCTTGCATCCAACATTATCAAATCAAAAGCACCATCGTTCGGTAGAGCTGCTGGAAAGAACTGAACATCTTTTGAAATGTATGGCATTGTTCCTGTATAGAAAATACCCAAGTGATCAGCAAAGTCCTGATCAACTTTTTCCCAATCTTGCGGAACAGGACCTTCTGGATCGTATTTCAACCTATAGCTCTGTTCTGTTATTTCGTCAGATTTATTTTCGGTTAAGTTAACATGTTCTTCAAAGAACTCCCTCAACTCATCTTTAGATTTTGCTGCATATTTCACGTAGATTTCACAAGGATACTTAGCTCTCGATAATACCTTGTACAGAACACCAAGATCAAATCTCTTTGATCCCAAAAATCTCAAATGCTCAGTGTCAATATCAGCATCAGCAATAGCACCTAATGTCTGACTCAAAAATGAGACTGTGGTCTCGCCATTTTGGGTAACAGCCATCAAATCTATATCTACAGTATGTGCTTTAATTAGAGATAACGCAGCAAATGATGGCTCACCAGTGCCATGACAACTCTCAGACATTGCATTACCAGATCCACACGGAATCTGCGTTATTGCAATCTTATTAAAAGCTTCTGCTCTATCAGTTCTTTGATATAGCCCGTTGAAAACTTCATATGGGACACCATCACCAGAAGCACAAGCAACGATGTCGTACTTTGAGATATCCAATTCTCTCATTATATCTATCGCATGTTTCGCATACTTTGTCTCCATCACCTCCACTTTTGCATGTGCTGCGTCTAAGATAGGTTTCGCCTTGGTCATGAATAGTTTCAAAGCTTTACCTTTCCCTCCATGAGGGTTCACGATTACCAGTATTGATTTGCGAGGTGCTGAACCGCGATAACTTCTTAAGATAATCTCATCAACAACATCCTCAATACCTAATGATGTGTCTATTTTCAATGTAACCGTTCTAGGGATGAGTGTTTTCTTTTGTCTTTTGGCAAACACCACTTCAACTTCCTTATAGTCCGAATCGCTCTCTTGATCCAATGGATTGACGTATCGTACACTGAGGATGTCTGGATATGGGATCGCATTTGTAGGGTCTGCCTGGCCTGTATTTGATTCCACGCTTGAACAGCTGAAATAGCTGACAAACGAGGCGTTGTCATTCTGATAAAGAGTGGTTTGTTCCTTGATGAGTATTCCATTATCGCTGAGAAAGGCCCGCTTGGAAGAAGAGACAGTCATCAAGTTGATCTGTGAGCTGTTGGTGCTTGGGGCCATTTTCGGCAAGGGAGTGGATGAGTTCAGTGTGTAAGAAATCTGACCTGGACAGAAATGTTTTCGTTTCTGGTGGTGTTGTGAAGCGTGTGTGAGATCTCTTGATATTTACATTTAATTCTTTTTTGTCTTTGCTCGGTTAAAAATAAAACAGCGCGCGCCGTGTTTTGACAGTTGAAGCTTATAAACCAACGGTTATGGCCAAAAATGGGTTTTATTGTTCTGTCCCTCTGTATTACTATGTCTATATCTATGTATTTATCTAGAACAGCCCATACCATGCTTTCTATAACCGTGCACGCTTAACACTTCTGTAATCGTCGTCTTCTAGCACAGCTCCACTTGTACCCAGGACACTGTCAAGAGCATCTGGGTCTACATCCTTCAGCAAGACATGGATGTGTGACAGATCTTTGATGCTTTGTAATCTGCCCCAGTTTCTGAACCACAGTATGTTCTCTGTAGGGATACCACATCCTCTGGCGAACGTTTTCTCGATATATCTATCAATTAACCGTCTAGTCTCTGCTGAAATATCTCCATCTGGCGAACTTGGGTCAGAATCTATTGGAACCTTAGTCCAGACCAACAAATGCGTTATAGAAGGCTCAAAGTTATACCTGAATCTGTTTCGAACAATGCATACGTCCTGTGGATCAGACAACAGTCGAGTGGATTTGGGAGTGAGGTAGGTTTCAACAATCTTATGATTAGAGTCTATCTTTGCCCAATAGAGCTCATATGCGAGAAGTTTTGCCGTTGATGATATGCCCTGCAATCTTAGCTGCTCTTTAAAAGCTCTGTATTCCTCTTCTCCTTCTTTTGATCTCTTGAATAGGTCCAATCTGTTTGAACCTGTTTGAAATAAGATTAGTTGGTCATAATTCCTCAATATACAGGTCGGGAACACTATACGCACGTATGATACGTTTCACTTCGCTCCAGCTGAGTGCTCTTTCTAACGTCTGTGTCATTTCACAGATCTTTCATGACTCTTCAAAGACTGAATTGCATTGGAAAGAGTGGCAGTTCATCGAGTGTTTTCATTTATTGTTAACAAATGGCAGAGTAATGTGCCACTAAGAAAATCTCTTAACTATGGTTGATCGTTCGGCTCATCTACATTAATAGTATCTGTAGCCGACTTCTCTCTTATTATAGCCATCGGTCTATATATCTTAATATATATACAGGTATGTTATACTGTGTAAAAACTCTTTTAATCTACTTGAATCTAGTCAAATCTAGTTAAATCTACTAACAATTTCATGATACTCCTCAACTTTCAGCACTGAGCCGGGTGTATAAACAATCTTATCATAGGCATCCACCTCTAAATCTTTCACCAAAACGTGAACATGTGAGATTTCAGTCACACTTTGAATAGCCGGATAGTTTCTGAACCAGACAACACTACTTCTTTCAAGCCCCAGATCTTCAATGAAATTCTTCTCAACATATCGATCAATCACGGCTCTGGTCTCATCTGGAACATCACCAATATCAGAATTTGGATCAGACTCGATATGCAGCTTTGTCCAAATAACCAAGTGTGTCACTTTTTCCTCAAAGTTGTATGGGAAGTCATTAGGAATTATGAGTATATCACTCGGGTCTGTGAACAATAACATTGAGGAAGGTTGTATGTTGATTTCCCCAGAGTCTTCGATCCATTGTAACCGGTGTTTGATTAGGTATGTCACCATAGTGTCATTATTGGCAGTAACCTGGCTCTTGAACTGTCTGTACTTGTCCGTTGCAGCATGGCTTCTGTATAGATGGTCTAGTTTTTTTTCGCCTCGATCTCTATGTTAGTTTGTAGTTTGTGGAAGGTTGAAACCAAAGTATCACTTACTGACTATTCGTAGCAGGGTTTCCCAAGTGATGATTTTGTCACTCACCATACTAGATATGAGAGCCTTGTTTATGGCAGAGAGTTTAAAGTCAAGACTCTTTAGAGATGCCTGAACTTGTCTGTTTTCGGTGTTGATTATTTTGATCAACTCTAAAATGCCAATTTTTAGACTGAAATGGGCCCCTATCAGTTTTGTGGATTATGAACCCTGCGATTCCATACCCAAATACTATGAACTTACGCAGTCTGGAAAATGTCTCCGAGGGTTCAATAGTTGAACCTTCAAGTACAGTCCTACTCTACTTGAATTTAAGAACTGAATGATTATCTCTAAATCCCTTTAGATTGTCTTACTAGATATCCAAATTAACTTTCAGAACGTAACTAACAGTGATAGCCAGAGTAATGATCAAAACTGGATACTGTGCTAACAAATAAATTGCCAAACAGTCCATTTGGATGTGTTCACCTTCTAACGGTGTATAAAATGCAGTAAAATAAACTTGTGCAGTCGCACTCGGGACTGCCCATGTAATCATCAAGATGAATCTAGAAACATTATCAGTGATCCAGCCATCAGAGTATAATCTATTGGTCCATAGAATACCAATTATCGGCATCAAAACTAATCGACAAGGAATCATGAAAACCAGTGTTTTCCAAAACCCCTTAGGTATCTCTGTAATTTCAAGTCTCGCAATGGTACCACCTAACAACAGTAGAGCCATTGGAACTGCTGCATTCCCTATGTACAAGGTGAAATCCATCATGAAACTGAGAACAGGTAGCTCATCAGGAGCCTGCCTTACATTAATACTGTTTTTGACAAATAAACAACGAATCCATGGAACCATTGAAACTAGTAAGGCCAGGAATAAAGTAATCGAAGGAACCCTTACCAAGTTCACCAACAAATAGTCAAGCCATCCCAACTTGTGTCTTGATATAAATGCATCCCATTTAGAGGGTTTTGATTTATGACGAGAGATGATGATAGAAGATTCATCATCATCAATTTTCAAGCCAACTTCTTGCGTTATTGACATTGTTCTTGCTAGTTGATCTATTGTTGCCGTCTTTAAAACCTCTGCTTCGCTGTACTCATTGATTAATGTTTGAAGATTTTGATGCCTTTGGCTGTGTGACCTTGTGGAGTAGGATGATTCAAGAGATCTAATTCTTCTAAATGATGAAACATTAGAAGGACGTCTCTTCCTTATCGTCCTAGATATCGACTCCTCGTCGATGACAGATGACGATTCAGATGGTAAGATGAATGGAACAACTTTGAATTCTGCATTTGTTTGATTACTTTTTGTACTTTCAACCTTTTGCTCCTCGTCTTCCTGAATATTTGCATCTATTTTAGCATTTGTATCATCATTTTGGTTTACATCTTCTTTGTCTTCCTTGAAATCTAACCCTACTATCTGAAACATTCCAACATTCATCATCATGAACGACTGAATAGCTAAAAAAATACAACTTAAAGCAACACCCCTGTCAGCTTCAGCACTATCAAAGACCAAACCCGTACCCATACTCTGGATATAAGCCATTGGTAAATCTGAGATGTTACCAAAAATACCACCAAAAATTAATCCATATTTCCATTTCTTCGGTACAGGAGTAAGAATACTTGCAAGATAAGCCATAACACCGCCAAAGACAAACATTACAATAGCCGTGAGTATAACGACACCTATGTCCTTGATATGACTGCCTGATAGATTCGCTACAATTTTGTTGAAGGTCAAACAGGGCAGCACAGCATTGACGACAACGTTTGAGATGCCTCGACTTGTTTCCATGGAGAGCATGTTACATTTCACAAGTAACCATCCCACAAAAAGGATAAGGTAAATCTTGATTATCGGCTTGATAGCCACAAATATCACAGCTCCTAGTGAAACGGCCATTTATGAATTTGTTGATGAGGTAGAGAGTGTCTGTGATGTGGGCACCGGCATAAAATTCAGTGAATCGTGGTTGAAGATGTGGGAAACAGCAGGGAATCACTGCTCAGGAGATGGGTTTCGTTCTCAACAAAGTTTTGATATGTGAAGAAGCCTCTGAACAGATATTCCGCAGATTTCAAAAAGCATTTAATTTTCCACACATCTCTGAAATGTATGGCTTCTCAAATCTTTTTTTTTTTTTTTTTTTCTCTTCAACCACAATCAATCTCTCTTAAACTCATACAAAATTACAGGTATATACATTTTTAAAGAACTAGTGATACTCCGAAGCAATATACTGCACTGCAGCTTTGAAGTAAGGGTTAGGCAAGAACATTTTTTCTGCAAAACTGGGTCCTTCTGGAAAGCTACAGAATTTTCAATTTTAAAAAAAAGCGCAAGTGGTTTAGCGGTAAAATTCAAAGTTGCCATCTTTGAGCCCCCGGTTCGACTCCGGGCTTGCGCAAAAAGTTCATTATTTTTTTGCTCGTTATGAGTGTGCATCCTTTCTTCTGCCCACTCATTTTAAGGTACCAGGAAGTTGCAGTTGGTTATATTAAATTAAGAAGCATATAAGATAGCGAGAAGTTATAATCAAATAAGAAGAGATTGAAAAAGTAGTTTTAATTGTTGAAAGATGATTGCAAATCGATTGTAAACTTAGTATTTAGACGGAAAAACCCTGATCCACTGAATTGAAGAAGACTCAATAGGGTTCTCTGGTTCTGGGCATATCTGTAGAAGTTGTTAAGTTTTGTCTGTGTGGTTCTGCCAGTTTCATTTCGGCTTTTAATATGACAACCTGGCAATTAAGACCAGAACCAGAATCAACAAAGAAAAGAAAACAATGAGTGAAGAGCAAAGCATGTGGAGTGGATAGAATAGAGCAAATTGGACTTATTAATGTCTGCCCGTCAACAAATGATTCACGTTATCTCTCATTAATGTCTCGGTTTTCTTTTTTTGGCAGTTTCTGTTTCTAATAAGCTCCAAGATGCATGTAGAATTTCAGGTTTAAAGAATGTCTCAGATCAAGGGAGACGCGTCAGAAAATGGGTAGACATATATCAATCCCTTCAAATTCCCTTTCTTCTTATTCCTCTCTTTAACGCTCAGTAGACACAAACACAAACACAACAAAACTACAATGGGTTTATTAGATTCTGTTGCTGGTAAATTAGGTGACGAAGTCATCGCTGACCAAATCTCTTCTCAAGCTAAATCATTCTTGGGTGGTGACAATTCTGAATCCTCTAACCAGGACCAACAAAAAAATGGCGAACAAGGTGAACAGAAGCAGAGTGATTCCCAAGCCACTCAAGACAAAAAGCGTGTCTATGTTGACAAGATTGAATCCTTCATTGGGGAAGAAAGAATCACCCAAATTGAAACCAAAGTAGGTTCTTCCAACTTCAACAAGGCTGAAGATCTCATTGAGACTCAAATCGAAACCCAAGTCAAAACAAGATTCTCTAGTAGTAAATAGAGTAAACACATTCTAACTCTTATTATAGATTCATATCAATTTCAAAACAAGGCTCATTTTAATTGTAGTCGAGGACTACGTGTCAAAAAGATAAAGGATAAAATCAACATCAATCTAACTATTCATTAATTTAAATTCAGATAAATGACATACACATAATCAAACATATAGTAAATGCAACAAAACAAGTGGTAATACCTAAACACTGGCTTCAGACTTGAGAATACCACCTTCTAGATGTTCTTGTTCAATCTTTTCATTGAATTGTTTGTTCTCAGTGGACAAGGCAGATGTTCTTGTGATATGTCCTTTGAACTTTCTCAATGGGATACGGGCAGCATACAATTCATCAACCTCATCATAAGTTCTACCTTTTGTTTCAGTTTGGAAGAAGTATAGGTAGACCCAGAATAAAGTAGAGATACCAGCAAAGATAAACATGGTTTTACCACCCAAGTCACCACGGTCTGGATTGAAGATGTATGGCATGACGAAGGACCACATCATACCAATGGAGTTTGTGGAAACCAAAGCAGTAGCGATGGTCTTTGCTCTTAACGCAGAAGTAGGGTTTTCACTGGCAATGGTATAAGCCATAGAACCAATACAGGCATTGTAGACACCACCGTATAACATCATGAATGCAATGGCAGTAGTGGTAGCACCGTCATTATTTTTTGGAGTTGCAGCACCACCAATGATGAAATCGACAATGATTATAGCACCTAGACCATATAACATTCCACTTCTTCTACCTAGGATATCAACTAACCATAATGATAGCAAACAACCACCAATTGAAATAGCTTGAGAACCACAGGTATATTGGAAGGATTTACGACTATCATAACCGGATAATTGGAAGTAATAAGTGGTGTAATTTGCAGTAAAGAAAACACCAGAGAAAGGCTGGACCAAAAATGGAACGATAGCAACCATTGTTCTTTTGAAGTTCAATCCTTTGAACAAATCTAAATAACTTGAGTTCTCAGAGATTTCCTTAGCTTCGTTGATAGTCATGGAGACAACACCCAGTTGTTCTTCAACAGCGATATCATCTTTTAATAATTTCTTGTAAGCAGCTCTAGCTTTATCCATGTTTTCTTTCAAAATGTAGTAGGTTGGCGACTCTGGGACAAAAAGGAGTAAAACCAAAGAAACAACAGCGAAACCCCATTGTGCAGAGAAAATAGCTCTGTAAGCCCAAGCATCATCCTCACCTTTATCAGCTAAGGTGTAGTTGATAATGAAACAAATCAAAGGACCGACGGAGAAGGCAATGTTACATAAAGAAGTTGCCATACCTCTCAAGACCAATGGCGAAACATCAGTAACATAACTGACACAACCTGGTTGCATAATACCTAACATTAAACCATTCATAGTTTTACCAGCTAGGAAAAGCTTGATGTGAGTGGCAGCGAATTCCATACCAACGAATGCAAATGAAATTAAGATGGAGATGAATATAACCCATTTCTTACCAAATCTATCAATTAGTTCAGAAGAGAAGAACTGACCAACGATCTGAGCAGCTAAAGGAACACCCGAAAATGCAGATTGCCATTTGGCAGCAATGACATAAGAACCATCTGGTAGCATTTCACCAAAATGCTTTCTGAATTGTGGAATTGAGATGACGATACCACCAGCCATACTTTCGAAAGAAGTAAGAACCAAACACCAGACCATGGCAAGAACACAGAAACAAGCGAATGGAAACTTCTTGATGGCTTGCCATTTGGTTAATTGTGAATCGTTCAATTCAGCCACTCTAGCAGCTAGAGCCCCATCGGATGTACCAACGTCGATCTTATTGATGACTCTTTTGTCGTCATCTGACTGGAGTTCAGAGTTGTTTGTAATGGAGTTTTCAATGTTAACACCAGTTGAACTCATGGTGTATAAAGGGTGTAATGGAAGAGTTTGATGAAACCAAAACTAATCTAATGGAGTGTAATTAATAAGTGTTTATAAAGTAAAATAATGCTGGATAGATAAAAATGTAAAAGAGTGAATCTCCCATAAAAAAATGTACATCTTGCCCGGTATTTATATGACAGCTTCAAAAAGGTCAACCGAAAAAGGACTTGAGCTAACCCTAAGAGAGATTATGATTCAAATGAGGGACACCTGATTTCTTTTTCATGCAATGCACAATCTGGGGAAAATATGGAGTGGTTGATCTACGTAGGAAAAACGGATATGTACACATTGGGAGACGTCAGAACTGAAGTCAAAGGAAATAGCCTATATTTCTCTCGAATTTAGCTATTGAACGAGGACTCCAGGAATGGAGAGGATTGCACAGTGAATGACTCTTGGCCATGTAGTTGTACACCATCTTGATCCGAGCGGTGATACAACGAAAGAACTCCGAGTTGTAGACTCGACCCCACAGTGGACCTTCATTAGGAGATGGTAGGCTACAGGATACGACACAACCTTCGGTGCATCTGACTCTTATTTTTGTTTTCCTATTTAATTTCTTTTTACGGTTGGTGAGATGAGATATCTAGATCTCTTGACTCGTGAGGCTGGAAAGTTAGAAAACTGGAGAGCGAGCGGAAGCTGAATTACAGCTGAATTACAGCTGCTCTTTCTTTTCCCGCATCCCCGGAGTCATATAATTTTAGGGAGGGAAAGGAATTCTATGCACTCCACTCCCGGCGGACCTTGGCCCAGCCTCTCTACCGCTGGCTAACAGGACCTCATCAGCGATGATGAGATAGGCTCGATCTTTGTAGTAGTGCACTTCAGGTGCGTGTACTTGCGGCTTCGATCAGCTACCAAGAGGAGTCACCGAGGAGATGTGATGAATTTGCTATACTAGGTTTGCCGTTGGGACTCGTTAGAATCTTTGATCATAAAATGATTATCATGCTACGTCTAATTGTACAAGCTCATCATCGAAACACCCAACAATTAACTGGAAACAACCATCTTACCTATTGTACATATGGGTGCAGCTTGCTGGGGTAACTTTGAAGCCTGAATGGACTTATTTGTGGGGGATCCACTGTTGTTTATCGACTATTTTGTTGTTGTTTAGCGCTAGCAAAGTCTATTGAGATTTTCAGTTTTTACAGCGGCGCTTATTTGTGTTGATGTTTAAGCGCACGATTGTCTCAGATCTTCACAAAAGAGTGATCAAATATATCGAGAACAAAGAGAAACAGGATAGTAAAAGATCTCTTGAACAAGGCGTCCGCAAGGTAAAGACCAAGGAGTTTCGTTGTATTCTGCGTTGGTTCTTAACAGAGATTCCAATACTGGTGGTGCATGAAGCGCGTAAAATGTAAGAGAGAGACGGAGAAGTCGCGAAAGATCACCAGATTCGCGTTCAGCTCTAAGTATCTCACTAGCCTTAAGCAAAATATATAGACTAAATGTTACAGCAAAAGATCAGACCCACACGCATGGCGCACACGTTACTTAAATCTCGTCATTTAGCTTGAGTCGCACCTGAGCACCTGTACAAACCGTGAAGGTGACCCTAACTTAAAAGAAAGCATCATTTTTGAATTCTCCTTTTCATACCACACTCCTCCATATCACCCCAAACATCTAACTATCAATATTGCCAACCATGAAGTTCTCTCTCATGAAGTTGAGCGTGCTATCATGCTTCGCCCCATTGGCTTTGGCATTGATTCCACCAAAAGATTTGAAACCAAACGTCTTCGTCTTGACAGATATCAGTAATGAACCTGATGATGCTGAATCCCTGGTTAGATTACTACTATACACAAATGAATTGAACTTGAAAGGTATCGTTGCCACCACTTCCTATTGGTTGAACTACACCATCCATGATGAAGATATATACCCAATCATCGACGGTTATGAGAAGGTCCATTCAAATTTATTAAAACACTCGGACAGTTACCCAACTGCTGACTATCTTAGAGGGATTGTTTCTACTGGAAAGCCAGTTTACGGTTTAAATGCCTTGAACGACTCTGAGCCAATAAGCGAAGGTGCTTCAAACTTAATCAAGGCTGTTGATGAAAGTAAAGATGAACCATTTTACATCTTGGTCTGGGGTGGTGCTTCAGTCATTGCTGAAGCATTGAATGAGATCAAATCAACAAGATCTGAAGAAGAAGTTGAGATATTTATCTCCAACATTACCGTTTACTCGATCTCCGACCAAGATAATGCTGGTCCATGGATTAGATTCAACTTCCCACAATTGAGATATATCGCTTCCATCCATGCTTTCAATCATTATGGTCATAGTGCATGGGTTGGTATTTCTGGTGAGGTTTACAATGTTTTTGATGAAGGTGGACCAGACCCTACTACTATCACTAAAGAATGGGTTAAAGATAACATTCAGTCAGTTGGTGAATTAGGTGCTACATATCCTGATTTCATGTTCTTAATTGAAGGTGATACTCCTTCAACATTGTTTGTCTTACCAAACGGTTTGAACGTCCCAGAACATCCGGAATTCGGTGGTTGGGGTGGTCGCTATGCTTTAAGTGACCAAACAGGTGCGTTTAGACACTTTGGTGACACCCAAGACCATGTTCTTGGGATAGATGGTAAGATTCATGTTAGTAACAAGGCTTCCATTTGGAGATGGAGAAATGATTTTCAAAATGATTTTGCTGCTAGAATTCAATGGACAGTTAAGGATTTCGAAGAAGCGGTTCACCAACCTATTGCAGTCTTTAATGGTTCGGGTTCTGTCTTACCAGTCGATGTCCATGCAGTTGTTGGATCAACTGTCAAGTTAGACCTCTCAGAATCCTATGATTTGAATGACCGTGGCTTGAAATATGAATGGTTCCATTATCGTGAATTGACTGCTACACAGGGCAATTTAATCGAAGTTCCAGAAATTGAAATCACAAAGCTAAATGAAGAAGGATCCGTGGTCGAATTCCAAACTCCAAGCTTTAAACAGGCTTGCCACAACGTGTTCGGTAGACCAACTGCTGCTAAGATCTATCATATCATTGCCAAAGTCTCGAATGACGCTACACCAAGTGTCTCCACTTATAAGAGATTTGTTATTAAACCGGAAACAGGTCCAAATGACAAATTCGAAGATGAGGTCAAGTACCATCAGGTCCAAAACCCAGACCTTCATGACGAACTATGAAGAGGCAGTAAAATTCATATATACCTTTATAGGCCAAAATAAAATAGATAGACAGACCCATTATATTATAGCTTGCTTTGTTTCTGTTTCTTTAAGTATAAGTTCACGTGATTCAATTCGGCGATCTCGTTTTGAAACAAAAAGAAGGATTGACGAATACATTTCTCGGTACACTTCATATGACGACGCAAAGTACCAGTAAATAGATCATGTCAATCAATGTTGAGAGCTTGAAGAAGTGGCAATCTGAATTTGACAGTGACCTCTCTTATCAATTAGCTGGCTCTGTGTTGAAACAGTACAACGCTGATGATTTGCTTTTCAATTCCAATGCCAAGTTTCCTAATGTCTTTAGCCATGTTATCGACCCTGAAGGCACCCCAATCACCAACCAAAAAGCTAGTGGCAGATGCTGGCTATTTGCTTCATTGAACATCCTGAGAATCGAAGCTTCCAAGAACCTGTCTTTGAAAGAGTTTCAGTTATCACAGAGTTATTTGTTTTTCTACGATAAGCTTGAGAAAGCCAACTATTTCTTGGACAAGATAATCGAGACATATGAAGAAGACGTGGACTCGAGATTGGTCCAAAGTCTACTCAGTGCGCCTGTGCTAGACGGTGGGCAGTTCACCATGTTTATTAACTTGGTTCAGAAGTACGGGGTTGTTCCAATTGATACCTTCCCAGATGTTTATTCTTCAACTGCTTCGAGAAAACTCAACGACTTGATCACTGCCAAATTGAGAGAAGCTGCTGAAGTTCTGAGAGACTTAAAAGCACAGGGCCAAGATCCAACTCAAGCTAAAGAATCGTACGTAAAGGAGATTTACAAATATTTGACCATATTTTTAGGCGAACCACCAAAACCAAATGATGAGTTCACTTATGAGTACTATGACAAAGATAAAAAGTATTCTAAGATCACATCAAGCCCACTTGATTTCTATAAAGACTATGTCAAACTGGATCTCTCAAATGCTGTTTCGATCATCAACGATCCAAGAAATCCTTACGACTCTAAAATTAAGATCCAACACTTGAACAACATGACAGGTGGTAAAGAGGTTGAATATATCAATTTACCAAACGAAATCCTAACCGATCTTATTGTGAAACGTATCAAGGCTAATAAGCCAGTATTTTTTGGCTCTCATACTCCAAAATACATGAATAAAAAGAAAGGTATTATGGATATCAAATACTTTGGTTATAACTTGATCGGTTTCGAGAACAATCAATCAAAAAAATCAAGAGTGCTGTACAATGAATCATTGATGACACACGCCATGCTGATCACTGGTGTTAATGTCGATGAGGAAACAGGAAAACCAAATCGTTACAGGGTTGAGAACTCATGGGGTAAAGACTCAGGGTTGGATGGTTATTATATAATGTCGCAGGAGTATTTCGAGGAGTACTGTTTCCAAATAGTTGTTGATTTGGATGAAATTCAAGAATATAGGCACATTCTTGACAAGAAAGCTATTGTTTTGCCATTATGGGATCCAATGGGCGCTCTTGCAAAGTTATAGCCTGTCTAGCAAAACGCTTCAGTTGTGTATCTCCTTGAATTGATAGAGCCAATCGATCCTAGTTATAGGCGTAGTACCACTCATCAATAGACTTGCTGATCGAGAGTTTCATTGGCCACGTAGTTGAAATATGACTATGATAGTACGGTAGGATGTCACTAGATTGAAAATATTTATCGTTTCAAAAAAATTAAACATTAGAATTGAATATTAAATCTTGGGCAAAAATCGTTCCCAAACAAATTATCTAGACAAGATAGAACGAGTGTATGAGTCTCATTAACTTCACCATCAAAATAACAAAATAAAGCATTAAATTAGGTCATTATAAAAACATTATGGTTACCTCAAAGCGACACACAAAACTAGCTCATAGAATTAGTCTGTCACAGCTCATGGGGGAGCTTCAGGCTAGTTCTTTAAAGCTTCTTGAAGAGTCACATTTCCAATAACATCTTGACGTCTCAAAAAGTCATCATTGACTTCTAAGTTAGGAGCGGTCTGAGGAGCACCTTGAAGAGTTCCTGAAGCGTCATTGGCAGCTTTATCGATTTCACCAGAGCTTGGCATGAAGATAACCTTTGTTCCAGCAGATCTAGCCATATTTTGCATGGCATCCAAGTATCTGATTTGCATTGCGGGTTTAGAAGCTAGAATATCGGCAGCTTGTCTCATCAATTTGGAACTCTCCACCTCAGCTTTAGCAGCAATAATCTTACTTTCACCAATTCTCTTAGCTTGGGCAGCCTTCGATAAGGATTGAGTAATGTCATCATTAAGTCTTAGATCTTTGATTAGAATACTTTCAACAGCGACACCCCAATCAGCAGCAGTTTGAGAAATGATTTGTTGAATAGCTTCAGCAATTTCTTCACGACGTTCAATGATATCTTGCAAGAGTCTAGCACCAGTGACATCCCTTAAAGTGGTTTGAGTTCTTTCAGATAATGCTTCATGGATATTACTGATACCAAAGATGGCCTTTTGAGGATCAACGATGTTGTAGTAGATAACAGATTTCAAATATACGATGACGTTATCTTTTGTCAAACATGCTTGTTCTGGAATCTCTTGAACTTCAGTCTTGATACTAGCAGTGTATAATTTCTCACTGAAAGTATTCACGTAAGCTGAACCAGGGTCGACAACTCTAGCCAGCTCACCGAACCTTGTAATTAAACCAACTTGGCCTTGCTGAACATCATGGTATGGATTGGAACAACAACAGCATGGAATCAAACCAAAACGACCAAAGAACTCACCAAAGGAGTTCACCAGTGATTGATAAGTACCTAGGGGCTGAGTATCGTAGACTTTGGAATACTTGAAACCTTTAATAGCGGGTGGTTGACCGATGACAGGATGCTGGATTTGGGGAGCATTGTTTGTGAGAATGGGGTCAAAGGTGTTTGAAGAGAAGGCAGCATCGTTGTCATCATCTAGAGCGACCTTTGCATGCGCATCAATATTGTTAGACATGTTTACTAGTTGTTGTGTTCGTGTAAGAAGGGATTGTGTGAGAAGAGAAAGAGAGATATTGTTAAAATATAGGCAGATACGTCTTCTTTTATACTGCTCATTTATTAGTAAGTGATCAAAATTTAATCTTGGGAGAATAGCATTTACGGCGGTCGTGGATCATGCAGCTTTGGCACATCAACGTCATAGCCAGATTAGAAGAATTTGCCCAAAGCAGTCGTAAGTCCCGAAAATTGCAACTGACGCTTAGATACTCATAACCATACAAAAGTGCACTCTTCTAAAGGAAATAGAACACTCTAGGGCTCACCATAGCCTTGAGAACTTCACGAGAAGAGGTAAGAGCATCGTATGCTAGTTTAGAGACCTCTGTCCTAGTCGCACGTTTGTCTCGAGCTCTGAGAGAGGGACATTTTTCTTCTCTTACTGATAGCTCATGACGGCTGTGGTGCAAGATCACCGGCCCAGAAATCCTCAGTCCAACTACGAACTGTTGAAGGAGTTCGTGACTCTTCCTCTTATTATGATTAATAGCGATTTCACCACCCTCTCTCTCTTGCAGCACCTCCATCTTTTTGTTTAAGAACGTGCTAATTAATTGTTGTACTTTCTGGTCATTGATTTTAATTGATTCTCATGCAACTGAGAACTCACCACTCATGAGTGATCTAGTGGCCACCCAGCTTACATCAGACAAGTATTCCTAATCTACAGCGGAGGATTCAGAGAGCAAAATTAAAGTTCATGCCAATCAAAAAGCATAGAACTTGTAGTACTAAGATTTGTAAGAGCATTAATTGTTCTTCAGTTATAACCCTTATTTTTATCTCACTAGGTTAAAAATGGAGAGAACCACAAACTGCTACACGCAAAATGATCAAATTCATAAAACCACCGCATTATCGAGATAAACTAAGAATGCTGAATATTTTATTAGTGTTACTTTGTGATTAACACTAAGTGAGTTATAAGTGGAACATCCACTTGTTAGATTAACACTGTGTTTCATATTATGTATGGATACATTTTTATGGTCTGGTTTGTGTATTGGTTTACAATTATGAAACAATGTTGAAGGTGCACATGATACATTTGCGTCATTTGAAGACAAATAATAGATAGCTGATTTGTCTATAAAAGGAGAAGATTATTCTCCTTATTCTGCTACTTTACTTTATAGATCTTACTAACCACATCATCTCAATATTACAGATATATTAAGTTCATATACTTTAATTTAACTTTAGCTTTAACTCTCAATTATGTCTACATTCGACAAACATCCAATCGAACAAAGAACAAGAAAGTAACAATAACTCAGAGAGTTCTGACCGAACAGTAGACTCAAACCATACTCATTATAATAATCACGTTCACGTGATATTCACGTGAATATGATTTTTTCTTCATTTTTTCTCTCGCTCTTCTTTTTGGGCGAGAAAAATGGTGTAAACATTGGAACACTCACAAACAAGCACTTCCATACTTTCAAGCCGATTTAACACCCTTCCATTTACCTTTGATTTCCCAACCTTTGAGGTAGTAAAAGAAGGTGGGATCGATCTTTTTTTCACTTCTCGATTTCGAACTCCGAATTGGTCTCGGGACCCATTAATAGTATGTTTATTTCGTGTCTTCTGTTTATTTGACTTCCATCAACCTGTCAAATCACATACCATCCTAACAAACGACTAACCATTCTATAGAGCACAATTCCTTCAGCACAATGGCTTATACTTCGCAGATCGATGCCTTTGCGCAACGGCTAAAGGAGGATGCAGACTACAAGACTAAACATTCCATTCTGTCAGAGCTGTCAGACATGATTGAAGCATTCACGAGTCCAAATGAATATGAACATTACCTTTCACAGTTTATCCCTATTTATATTGACCTTTTGGTAACCGTTCCCATCACATTCTCAAGTCAGTCTCCCGAACACAAACTAAGAAATCTGATATTTGAGGTATTGCACCGCTCGCAAATGAACGAGGCTTTCCAAATTTATGCCATTGAAATTAATGATACTTTACAAAAACTACTACGAACAGAGAACGAAGAAAATGGGGTTCTTGCTTTGAAAATATTGACAAGTTTGTTCAAATCTTATAAGGTTATCCTAACTTCCAAAGCGGAACCATTTATTGAGATTTTGGTTGAAATGTACAAGAATATGGATCAATTAGTTAAAGATACTTTTATCAACAACTCGACTCCTTCAGCAAATACTTCATTCAGCTCATCAAGGCCTTCTTCTCCATCACTAAACAACTCTGATGAGCCAAAACAATTGGCAAAAAGTATGCATTCTTTCAAAACCATTGCTGAATGTCCAATCACTATGGTAACCTTAACATCTTCATACAAGAACTTGGTCAATGATGCTTTGCCAGTTTTCATCCCACACATTATTGAGATCTTACAACTACAGGTTCCTCAACAACAAGAAGCTCGGAGATTAGTCGAGGAGAAAGGTGAGAGGTTGACCTCTGTTTCCCCTGCTATCAAGAATAGAAATGCTTATGGTGATTTTATTTTGGGCCAAGTTAAGGCTGCATCATTTCTAGCTTATATCTTTATTCGTGGTTATTCCCAGGAATTATTGAAAGATTATACTGCTATTATTCCAGATCTTATCATGAGATTGCTGCAAGATTGCCCAAGTGAGTTATCAGCAGCAAGAAAAGAGCTGCTACATGCAACAAGACATATCCTTACAACCAATTATAGAACCCTCTTCATTCCTAAATTAGATCTACTATTTGATGAAAGAGTTCTGATTGGAGATGGACTAACTGCTCATGAGTCACTTCGTCCACTAGCTTATAGTATTGTTGCTGATTTTGTTCATAATGTCAGAAGTGAGCTATCCATCGATAAGATTCTACAAACAATTACCATGTACTGTAATCACCTACAAGATAGCTCACTCGCCTTAACCGTGCAGATAATGAGTGCTAAATTGTTATTGAACTTGGTTGAGCGTATCATGCGTCTGAACTCCAAAGCTGAAGGTAGAGAGTTGTTTATGTTGATTATTGCTGCTTTCACTAAAAGGTTCAAATCTTTGAATAGACAATATGGAAATATCATGAAACATCATAATGATGTTGAAGAAAAGCGCATTGAGAAAGAGAATAAGCAAGTGGAAACATTGAAACAAGATAATCCAAATCTCTTAGATGCTGAAGATGAGATAAATCAGTTCCTAAATAAGATTAGAAAATTCGCTCATAAAGCAGAAAATGAATCATCTGACCTTAAAACAGATGAAGACGGAGATGTGAATATGGATGTTGAAACTAACAATACTGAGAAAGAAAAACCATTGGACGAAGTGAATGAAGTCGCAAAAGATTACGATATTTTTGATATACAGAGAGAAGCTGCAATTTTGATATCACCAAACCCAACAAGCGATCCAATAAAAGATGCTCGCTACTTGTTTCGCACACTGTTACAGTTCTTGAAAACTATAAGTTACGGATTGAAAAACTTCAATCCTCAACCCCCATCTTCGCAGGATGATGCTCAGAAATGGAATGATTTTGCCAGGGGATTTTCAAATGAAGAGGTCACCATTTTAAGACAGTTATTCCGTGAATGCATATCAGGAATGAGATTCTTTTCATCCACGAAACCAGTCCCAAAGCCTGATAAGCAAACCTTGGAATTGTCAGGTCCTTCATTACCTGTTAGCTCCTCAAAGGATGAAAAGGAATTGATGGAAAATTTTGCTATAATATTCATTCATATTGATGCAGCAACATTTAATGAGATTGTCCAAGCTGAAATTGGATTCTTATACAATGCAATGCTAAAAGATTCTGCTCTATTGCATATTCCTCAGTTCTTTCTTGCCAATGAAAACACATCGCCAAATTTCTCTGGTTTGTTGATATCTTTCTTAAAAGGTAAGTTGGATGAGTTAGGCTCTCCAGATTACATAAAATCCAACATTCTGATCAGACTCTTCAAATTATGTTTCATGTCTGTTAATTTATTCCCTTCACTGAACGAAAAAGTTATATTGCCTCACTTGAACGACTTGATATTAACTTCATTGAAATTGACAACAACATCAAAAGAACCAATTTCATATTTTCACCTCATCAGAACTCTTTTTAGAAGTATCGGTGGTGGACGTTTCGAAAACTTATACAAAGAAATCATGCCTCTACTACAAGTTCTATTAGAGTCTCTGAATAGGATGATTTTGAATGCTAGGCGTCCACAAGAACGCGATATATACGTTGAACTTTGTTTGACTGTTCCTGTCCGTCTCAGTGTTCTCGTTCCACATTTGAATTACCTGATGAGACCTTTAGTGTTGGCATTGAATAGTACACAAGAGCTAGTTAGTCAAGGACTAAGAACTCTAGAGTTATGTGTGGACAATCTGACTGCGGAATATTTCGACCCTATTATCGAACCTGTTATTGATGAAGTGATGGAAGCATTATGGAGACATTTAAAACCACTGCCTTATCATCACCCTCATTCCCATACTACGTTCCGAATTTTGGGTAAGTTAGGTGGTAGAAATCGCCGCTTCATCAAACATCACCAAGACTTACAGATCACATCAAGCCTAGACCAGAAGATAATTGCTGAATTTAGAATCGAAGGATTATCTGAAGATGCTCCTTTATCAGTCACTACTGGTATCAAAGCAGCTATTGATATTTTAGAAGATATCAACTCTCAGGCTCATTACCGTATTAGTGCTTTTAAATATATCTCGAAAGTATTCTTGTTATTTATTCCAACAGATTCGGTCCCAGAGAACTACGCCTCTGTTTTAGCATCTGCTGTTGATCTAATAACCAAAGAGAATCCTAAATATGAAAACTTCAATATTGAACATGAAGACATTATCAGTAAAGAAGAGCTCACCCGTCAACAAGAGTTAGCTTTGCGTTTATTCAAGTCGCTTTTCTTTGCCATTTCTGTCCCTGAAACTAAAGATGAAGCTACCAAGTTAGTACAACATATTTGTGAACATTTCACTCTTTTGGGTGTTGGTAAGGTTTTGAGTGAGAAATTGAAGAATCAACGTCCCTTTTTTGTTGATGACAAAGAAGGTCCTGTTGTCATTTCTGAGCGTATATTGTTTGATGCCATTATTTATGCTTTAAGCTCTTACTTTTTGGATGTGAGGGAGGCAGGAACTCAAGCTATCAAGATTCTTTTCAACACTTCTCTTACTGTTTTCGGATCAAAGGAAAAGGCCATTGAATTTCCTGTTTTACGCTCTTTGTTCAATTCTTTTGTTCACTCCAGTTACGATGAAGCTTATTACAACAAGTTAGCTAGCACTCTAGGTTTGCAAACTATGGTGAAAGATCTGGGTATTCCTATATCTTGGTTTAAACCTCGTCAGTATGACTTGATACATTCCATGTTTTACGTTTTGAGAGATACGAATCCTGAAGCTCCTCATGAAGTATGCGAAAATGCCAGTAAGTTGATCCTTCACGTTCTTGTGGAGGCCAATAAAGATGCCACTGAAGCTGAAGTCCTCGAAAAACCCCTTCAAACGATTGTTGGTGCTTTGGTTTATGATTTGAGTAATGCCAATCCGATTGTGAGAGAGACCTCTCAAAACGCTTTAACAGCTCTATCAGAAACAACAAAAGTGCCTATCTCAACAATGATTGAGAAGTGTAAAAGCATATTGTTGACCCCAATCTTTGGGAAACCATTAAGGGCTCTACCATTCCCGATGCAGATTGGTAACATTGACGCTATTACTTTCTGTTTAGGCCTAGAGAACACTTTCTTAACATTTAATGATGAATTGAATAGATTGCTGATGGAATCTTTGACGTTGGTTGATGCTGAAGATGAATCCTTAACCAGTGCTCATAAAGTGTCTGAACATAGAACTGCTGAACAGTTGGTGAGGTTGAGAGTTGTCTGTATCAAATTGTTATCACTAGCTTTGACCAAGCCAGAGTTCACTTCGAGTCAACAGGGTCACACAAGAATCAGGATTCTGGCTGTTTTCTTCAAAACCTTGTGTGCCAAGTCTACTGAAATTATCAATGCTTCTCATCTTGGGTTACAGCAAGTTCTATCTCAGAATGCTAAACTTCCAAAAGAGCTGTTACAAAATGGATTACGTCCAATGCTGATGAATCTGTCTGATCACAAGAAACTAACAGTCTCTGGACTAGAGGCTCTAGCCCGTTTACTGGAACTACTGATCAGTTATTTCAAAGTTGAAATTGGTAGAAAGTTATTGGATCATTTGATGGCTTGGGCTCAGCCTGTTGTTTTACATTCTATTGCATCTGAAGATTTAGAGCATAACTCTACAGTGAAGATCATTGTTGCCATTTTGAACATTTTCCATTTGTTACCAGCCAAAGCTTTTACGTTTATGGAAGAAATCATGAGAACCCTTACCTATTTGGAAGATAACCTACGTCGTAAACAAGGGTCTCCTTTCCGTGAACCTATTGCCAAGTTCTTGAATCGTTTTCCAAATGAAACACTGGCTTACTTCATCCAAACTTCTGGTAATAGGGAAATGGGTACCAAATTAGCATACTTTGTGAGTTTAAAAGAATGTACCGAATTAAATAAGATTATAAAAGAAAATATTGGTTCTTTTATCACTGACTTATCACAAGATGCCAACTTGGATAGCAAAGCCATCAAGTTTGCGAACTTCATTGATTTGGTACAAAGTTTGGCTGAACACGATAATGAATGGTTAATTGCTAATAAGCAACTGTTAATGGATATTTCATCCGCATCCCCTGAGATCGTTGGGTATGAGCGTACTGCTCCTTTAAACTCCCCAATTCACTTCTGTGTTACACAAGGAATTGAAAAGCTTCAGGTGTTGTTCGTTAGATTCTTTGAGACTAATTCAAGAGACGTTGATACTATCCTAGGTTTCGTTGATTTACTATGTTCTACAAAGATACAGATATCAAATACAGTGGAGGATTTCTTGTTTGAAAAGGTTGTGAAGTCTTCAGATTCCGAGCTGCGTCAAGAGTGTTTATCCAAAGCTATTACTTTTGCTACTGATCAAAAATCGTTAACATCCAAGATCTTTATTTTGAAAAATGTCTTCAATGCAATTGTTATTCACGAAGGGTTGAAAAATGGCAATTTAGATTCATTGGCTTCCAAAACTCAAGGAGCCAAGGTACCAGCGTGGTTGGATTTAGTCCACAATAAAGTATGGAGAGCTAATAATGAAATGATCACGAACCATGTTGCTGGTCCAATTGATAACCTGAGATTTGAGTTGTTACAGCTTTCAGCTCTGTTGATCAAATATGCTCCACAACTAACAGCTGATTTGCGTAAGGATATTATCAAGTTTAGTTGGAACTTCATTAAATTAGACGACATTGTGACGAAGCAGGCTGCTTACGTTGTCACCTCTTACTTTATTTCGGTTTATGAAACGCCCGTCAAAATCGTCACACAAGTTTTTGTTGCACTGCTAAGATCGCATTCCATTGACTCAAGATATCTGACAAGACAAGCATTAGATCTTTTGGCACCTGTTATGCCTCAAAGAATGAGCACAACTGGATCGTCCACAGGTTGGATTAAGTGGGTGAGACGTGTTCTATCTGAAAATAATACTATTCAGAATCTGACTGTTTATCAATTTCTGATTCACCATGCTGATATTTTCTACATTGCAAGAGATCATTTCATTCCAAATATGATAACATATATGGGTAAACTCACCAATATGGCTAATCCTGCTTTGGAGAATCAAATACTTGCTATAGAACTAGCTGAATTGATTTTGAACTGGGAGGTCAAAGCCAAGGAAGAGGCGGATGTTCACCAAGTTGGATCGATAACTGCACCAGTAGCTACCTCAAACTTGACTGAAAATGATGAAGAGAGACTTCTAGGAACAGAAGGTGCTGGCTCTCCAGAAATCTCAAACTTAGATATCACCACACCTAAAAGTTATTCTGTTCCATTCACTCAGCGCGAAGCTTGCATCACTTTCTTAATTAGATTCATTTGTGTTAGTTCGCAGAGAGCATCTGAAAGTGAGCTGGGACAAAAAGCTTTGCACATCTTATACAAGCTGCTAAGTCCTGGTTTCTGGTCGGAGGTTACTGTTAAACTTGCTTTCTTTGAAAAGTTTTTGGTTCAGGCAGACTTATCGACTCCAAACTTGTTAGGTTACTGTCTCAATGCGCTAGATGTACTTGGAATTGCACTTGAAGGTAAAAGTTCTGAATGGATTGTTGAGAACATCAGTTTTATCCAATCCCTACTAGATAAGTGTCTACACTCAGATAATCATGACGTTCAAGAGGTTCTGCAGCGTGTGCTGAGAATTGTTTTGAAAGCAATTACGAAGGAAGGTGGTACAGACGAAAAATCCCAAAGTGATGACGTTAGAACATTCCTGACCTTACTAAGTACCATTGTTGCGGAAGATTTACAGAACACAAACTCAGTTGCTGCTGGTGTTACTCTTGCTTGGACTCTAGCGAACCACTACCCAAAGAGCTTGGATTCATTGATTCAAAGCATAATCAGAACGTTTGCGAAGATCTGTAAGGATCACATTTCAATTTCTCAAACTGATACATCCACTCCTCAAGCCGAGTTTGAGGTCAAGATGACTACTAAGTTACTAGAGAAAATTCTTTATATTTCTGCAATGAGAATATCTACTCTGGGTGATCAGCGTCGTATCTTCTTATCTCTGTTGGCTCAATTGATTGATCGTTCTTTGGATATTCGTTTACTAAAGAACATTATTGATATTGTTAGAAGTTGGGTCTTTTCAACCGCGGACCTATTCCCTACGACAAAGGAGAAAGCTGCTATTCTAATTAAGATGCTAGTTTTTGAATTAAGAGGGGAACTTTCATTATCTAAGGAGTTTTATCAAATAATTGTTGATATCTTTGAGGATAAATCCATGGCTTGTTCTGAGCTTACTGTTAGAATGGAGCAACCATTTTTAGTCGGTACACGTCTAGCCGATGTTGGCATCCGTGATCATCTGATGTCTATTTTAAATGAAAGTCTCGAAAAAGATGTCAATAAAAGGTTACATTATGTGATTAGAGAACAGAACTGGGAGTACTTGGCTGATTATAGATGGTTGAATCAAGCATTACAATTACTTTATGGTTCATTTGATGCGGATCATACCTTGAAATTAAAAGGCTCATATCAATTCGCACCACTGGGTTATGCTAATTTTGTCTTAGGTGAAGTTACCACAGAGCCACTCGAAGGAGTTCAGAAGCTAATTGATGGCCATGCTGAATTTTTAGCTCAGGTTGCTGATGTGAAAGCCAAAGATATAATTCAGCCATTGGTAAATCTTTTCTATAACAGCCCAGACGTGGTTCATAACACCTGGGTCAATGTGTTCCCAGCTGCTTATTTGTCCATAAAACGTCGTGAGAAACAAGGATTCAAAGAGGCATTGGTTTCACTATTGTCAAAAGATTATCATTCGAGACAAGCTGATGCTCGTCCGAATGTGATTCAATCGTTATTAGAAGGTATTGGTAATTGTCCTGACCTACAATTACCGCCACACCTGATCAAATATCTCGGATACAGTTTTGATGCTTGGTATCCTGCAATCAAGATTTTGGAGCACATCGAAGACGATCCAGTTGTCGACAATAGCGTGGTCCAAGATACTAACCAGGATGCCTTGATTGAATTATATGCAACCCTACAAGAAGATGATATGTTCTATGGCCAATGGAGAAGACGTGCTAAATATCTGGAAACCAATGCAGCGTTGTCATATGAGCAAATTGGTCTCTGGGACAAAGCTTTGCAACTTTATGAAGCTGCCCAAATTAAGGCACGTAGTGGTGTCTTGCCTTACGGTGAATCTGAATATTCTCTATGGGAGGATAATTGGATTTTGTGTGCTGAAAAGTTACAGCACTGGGATACATTGACCGAACTTGCTAAACACGAAGGTTTCACTGATTTGTTACTTGAATGTGGCTGGAGAGTTGCTGATTGGACTGCTGATAAAGAGCCATTAGAACAATCTGTTAAAACAGTTATGGATGTTCCTACGCCACGTCGTCAAATCTTTGAAACATTCCTCTGTTTACAAGGTTATGCTCAACAGAAAGAGACCCTTCAGGATTTGTCCAAGCTTTGCGATGAAGGTATTCAACTGGCATTACGTAAATGGCATGCTTTACCAACAAGATTCACCAATGCACATGTTCCATTGTTGCACACATTCCAACAATATGTTGAGTTCATGGAAGCATCGCAGGTATATGGTTCACTGTTAACTACTAACGCACAGAATCTTGACAACAAGTCACAAGAACTAAAGAGAGTTTTACAAGCTTGGCGTGAACGTTTACCAAATATCTGGGATGACATCAATATCTGGAACGATTTGGTGACTTGGCGTCAACATGCTTTTGGTGTTATCAACAAGGTTTATATGCCATTTATTCCAGCTTTGCAGCAAGCCAATGGTAATGGAACCGCCAATAGCTATGCTTATCGTGGTTATCATGAAATTGCCTGGGTGATCAATAGATTTGCTCATGTTGCTCGTAAACATAATATGGCAGACGTTTGTATTAGTCAACTAACCAAGATTTATACCTTGCCAAATATTGAAATTCAAGAAGCGTTCTTGAAGTTGAGAGAGCAGGCCAAATGTCATTATCAAAACGTTAATGAATTGAATACGGGTCTTGATGTCATCAGTAACACCAATCTGATTTACTTTGCTACTCAACAAAAGGCTGAATTCTTTACATTGAAAGGTATGTTCCTAGCTAAACTAAAAGCTCAGGATGAAGCTAATCAAGCCTTTGCTACTGCTGTTCAAATTGATTTGAATCTTGCTAAAGCTTGGGCTGAATGGGGTCACTTTAATGATCGTCGCTTGAAAGAATCACCCAATGAGATGGTCTATGCAAATAATGCCATTAGTTGTTTCTTACAAGCTGCTGGTTTATACAAGAGTGCTAAAGCTAGAAAACTTCTTTGTCGTATTTTATGGTTAATTAGTTTGGATGATACAAATGGCTCACTCTCTTCTGCATTTGAATCTTATAAAGGTGAGGTTCCTGTTTGGTACTGGATTACATTCATTCCACAATTGTTGACCTCTTTATCTCATAAAGAAGCTAAACTGGTGCGTCATATTCTTATTAGAATTGCTAAGACCTATCCTCAAGCCCTTCATTTCCAACTACGTACCACAAAAGAAGACTTTGCTGTTATTCAAAGACAGGCAATGGCCGTGGCAAATCGTCAAAGTAGCCAACCTGGTCAAGCCGGTTCCACGCCGCCAGTTTCAAATATTAATGGTCAACAGCCATCCAGCGCAGGCGGTGCCCAACAGAGCCCACAATTGCAGCAGCCTCAGTTACCTAATAATTCAGGTCGCCCAGGTGGTATTTCCCAACCATGGGAATATGTCGATGAAATTATGGGCATTCTGAAAACTGCTTATCCGCTATTGGCGCTTTCGTTAGAGTCCCTGGTGGATCAGATAAACCATAGATTTAAGTGCAGCGCTGATGAAGATGCTTATAGACTGGTAGTTGCCCTCCTAAATGATGGTCTTCAGTATTCTAACCGTTTACAGAATCCAAGAGAAGATGCCAAACTGCCTCCAACTACTGAGGCCAATATCACTAGATTCGCTGATACTGTCCTCCCAAGACATATTAGAGCAGAATTTGACAAAGATTTTATCTCTGCAAAACCTAATTTGGAGTCATACATCATGAAGTTAAGAAAATGGAGAGATCGCTTGGAAGACAAATTGGATAGAAGATTTTCAAATGTTAATTTGGAAAGTGTTTGTCCACATTTGAGTGAATTTCATCATCAGAAATTTGAGGATATTGAGATTCCAGGTCAGTACTTGTTGAATAAAGATAACAATTCGCACTTTATCAAGATCGAGCGTTTCTTACCAACATTGGAACTTGTTAGAGGTACACACGCATGTTACAAACGTATCAAGATCCGTGGCCATGATGGTAGCTTGCATCAATTTGCTGTTCAATTTCCAGCTGCTAGACATTGCAGACGCGAGGAAAGAATCTTCCAATTATACCGTATCTTGAATGATACTTTATCACAGAAGGTTCAAACACGTCGTCGTAATATTCAACTAACCCTACCGATTGCTGTTCCATTATCACCACATATCCGTATCATGAATGACAGTGCTTCAGACTCATCATTGCAGGAAATCTATGAAGATTACTGTAAGAAGAGTAAAGTCAATCGCGACCAGCCAATGATCTATTACAATGAAAAGATGAGAGCTGCTTTTGATCCACACTTACCAAAACCAGATATTATGAGTATCAGAGTTGAAATTTTGAGCTCTATTCAATCATTATTCGTTCCAAACTCAGTTGTTAAAAACTATTTCACTAATCTTTACACTAAGTTTGAGGATTTCTGGTTGTTCCGCAAACAATTCACCTCCCAATATGCTTCATTTATCTTCATGACATATATGATGTGCATTAATAACCGTCAACCATACAAGATCAACATTAATGAAAGATCAGGTGCCGTCACTACTTTTGAAATGCTTCCATCTAAGATTGCAAGTTCAAAGACCAATAGTAACTTCTTTGCCAATACTGGTTTGGATGTTTCAGCGCAACGTGCTGCTCCAATTTTCTATAATGCTGAGAGTGTACCATTCAGATTGACTCCAAACATCCAACAATTGATTGGTGAAGCTGGTTTGGAAGGTATTTTGTCGGTTCATATTTTAACTATTGCTAAGGCCTTAACGGAACCAGAGTCCGAACTTGATACTTATTTACCATTGTTTGTCCGTGACGAGACTATTTCTTGGTTCACTCAACAACATCGTCCATCCGCTGAGGAACCTCAATTACGTGACATTGTTCGTGTTAACGTTGAACTAATTTCGAAGAAGGTTCAACAGTTATGCAACGTTAACAGCTCAAGCTCTGTCACCACTCAACACATTCTTGATTATATTCAACAAGCTGTTAATCCGAGAAGTCTCGCTGCTTCTGACCCATTATGGATGGCTTATTTGTGAGTCCTCTTTTCGTTCTGTTTTAATCCTCTTTTTCTGTTTATGTGTTACTATTTCCAATATTTGTGTATTTCTAAATAAATTTGTTTAATTATGTATCCAATACCGGTAGTCCTTCCATGTTTTCTTTGTATTTTATACTAACTTTTGATGGTGAAGAATAAACAAGTCACTGAAATATAAGCAAAAGCAAGATCAGTAAACTCCGATGGAAAGATTCTATTTCTTTTTTTCCTTTCAAATGACACAACCTTTCTTCAAGAGACAGATACTCACAATAATAACAAAGTGCTAAGTTCATATAGAAAAGGACAGCAGGTCTGGACATGACACGCTCACATTTGCAACTGATCAAACTCCCTGCTGAGCTGTTCCAAAGTACCAATCCTAATTCAGGAGATCTTATTAGGTTCCTCACAAAACAGATAAACAAAGGGTATGACTCAAACAAAAGATTCAACATAATAACTTCAACCAGAATAAAAAATGAGAGTGTATTCACAAAAGATTTGGGATTCAACAACCCGGAAAACTTCATATTGGTCCTTTTGAAGTCGGAGACTGTAGGAGAACAAGCGATCTCAACATTCTTCGAGGATAATGAGTCTCATGCCCAAGTTGAGATAAAGGGCCCGGATTTCAACTTTGAGAACTTCTCTGAAGAGCAATTTATTGGATCGATTGGTGCTAAAGCCACTAAAGACAATTCTGGACAAGAAGGTTGGGAGATTACAGGTTTCGTCTCAAGTGTCAAAGGTGGTGGGAAGTATTTAATCAACGTCTTGGCCGATCTTGCAAAAGATGCAGGCCAGCATTATCTGACAGCATCTGTTATCTATGAGCATGGGCTTGTGTCCTACTATGAGAAGTATGGATTCGTTGAATTCGGACAAAGAATACTACAAGAGCTTGATGAGACAGGTCTTGTTGTAGGAGGCTCATTAGAGGACGGTATTTATGCGACGCAGAACTTCCATATTGCGTTTTTAAAAAAGCTTTTATAGTGAGAAGGACGTATATTCCATAAGTGGATAAGGTTGATCAATATCATGAGTTAGAGCAGCACAAACACCACCAGAATGGATGGGGATCATTGTTTAAACCGTTGATACACCCGGCTATCAGTAGATGTGTATATGTTCTCGAATATTTCCCTTTTCAGCGATGGAGCGCACCAAACTAAAATTCCACTGAAAATTGGAAAAAAGTGTCAACAATAATAATGTCCCAATTGGACTTTTCATAAACGCAGCAGAACGATGGCTTCTTTCAAAGGGAGGTTGGACGAGCAGAACAGACTGGATGTGCTGAACAAGCAGGTCTCTAGACCAGTTGTTTTAAACAAGGTTGAGATCTCAGGCGGTGATTTTTCAGATCATTACTACCATAGTTTGGTGGACCCCGTTCTCAACGAAAAGCCAGTCTTCTCTCTGGGTGAATTGAAAGATGAATTGGTCAAAATAGAGCAACGATTACTGTACTCTGGTTTATTCAAAGACATATCGATAAACCTAGATCTCGATGATTCTGTCAAGCCTACTGATAAAATCAATGGTCCAGTCCCTGTCAAGTCCAAGATTAGCTTATCACAATTGTCATTATTCAAATTCGCTTCATATTCATCCACAACAGATTACGATGCTGCAGTCGGTGTTCGTTATCTAGATCCCAACTTTTTGAAGAATGCAAACTCCTTGTTGGTTGATGTTAACTTCAATTATGATCCTTCTAACAATACGTTAAACAAGAAGATATGGGATCTAAACATCTTGATCCCATCTGCCAGATTGCCAGCAACAAGAGCTGTTTTCAATCCTTCCATATCTCTTATCGATGCTGCTTCTTGGGCGTCGCACGAGCAATATAGTATAGGTGCCTTCCTAGGTGCACAATCCTCCTTGTTCAGAGAGTCTGGGATTGGTATTTTCACCACTGGTTTATCCTTTACAAACAGACAAGTCCGTAACGTAGCCAACAGTGCTTCTGATATCATCAGAACTGATGCAGGTGATGATTTCAAACTTGGGATCCAAGGTAATTACAAATATGACTCAAGAAGCTTGCTAGGAAGATTCCCATTGAATGGGTTCTTGATTGATGTGACCAATGAATTTGCAGGTTCTAATAGTTTGGATTCATTCTCTAAGGCTTCATCTGATAACAACAGTCCTGAATTGCATACTTTCAACAAAACCGTTGTTAAGTTTGAAGGTGTTAAATCATTCTTAAATAATACTTTCACCACACAGTTTCAATTTGAGGCAGGATCTATCTTTGATAAAAGTGAAGGTAGGGTCCATGTTTCTGATAGATTTACTCTTGGTGGTCTCAACTCATTGAGAGGTTTCAAAGTGAACTCGGTTGGTGTGAAAGATGGGAATGATTACATCGGTGGAACTTCTGTCTATAAAGCCAACTTTTCTTTATTCACAAGACTGCCAAACACTAAGGATTCATCGCCATTGAGACTTCACAATTTCTTGAACTTTGGTGATAACTACAACTTTACCAATCTTTCAGAAACCATCGACATAGTGAAGAATGGTGCTTTTATCAAGAACAGTGCCATTGCGACTGGTGTTGGTATCACTTATAGATCTGCATACTCTACTGTTGACTTATCATATAATGTGCCATTGAGCTCGAGATCTCAGGATGAGGCCAAACCTGGTCTAAACTTCTCTGTTGCGCTGAACTTTTTCTGAAAACCTCGGCTATCCCCCATAAAAGATAGAGAGAGAGAGAGACAAATAGAAGTGTGTATCAAATAATTAACATATTCATACGTTCATAGAGCAAGAAGGAAAGTCTTCTTTGTAGAGAAGTGTGTACGTATGTTGCAGTAGAAGTGCCATGGTGCTGTGAATTACGCGGACGGGCTGAAGAAAAACAATAGTGAAGCGAAGAAAAGAGTTGATGCACTCTTAACAAGAAGAAGAAAGAAGAAAGAAAAGAGGCAGAGAGAGAATGAGTTCATTCGACGATGGTGCGATGGACATAGATCGTGCGTAATCTTCAGAATCACCCACTCCTCTAGGACACAAGCTTACTAACATCAGAAACACAGCAGTTACACCAGCAGTATCATCAGCAGGGGAAGTAGCGACAGAGGTGAAAGCACACACCAAAGAAGGAGCAGTGGTCGCCAGATCAGTCGAAGGCTACGTTGTCATCGCATCAAACATACACGAAGAGGCCACCGAGGAAGATGTGTTGGACTTTTATGAGAACTATGGGAAAGTGAATAACCTCCACTTGAACTTGGATAGACAGACAGGTTACGTCAAGGGATATGCCCTGATTGAGTACTCGAAGCTGGATGAAGCACAAAGGGCCGTTCATGAGGCACCAGAAGACGAATTGCTGGGACGCATACCCAGTGTCGACTTTGCCTTTGTAGAGGGAATGGAAACGAGAGGAAGAGAAGCTGAAGAGAGTTCAAATACGTATCTGAGTCGAAGAGAGCGAAGCCCTGGTAAAGATTGAATTGCTGATATGGATCAGTTTTAGGCAATATAAAAGCGGTGCATTCCTAATTTGAAATGTCTACAGATCAATAATGGCTACTGTAGTTTACTGAAAGCGGGTTACAATGCCCTCACTGGCCAATTTAGAGTCCAAAATGATAGTTAATCCAATCTTTCTCTCTCTTTTGACTATCGGGAAAACTAATCGATGGCGTTCAAACAAGACAAAACAAAAACAAAAACAAAAACAAAACAAGATGAGACAAACTGTGCGCCAACGAGGCTGAAGAAGTGCAAAATGTGGTCGGTAGCTTTCTCTTACACGGAAGAATCGACTGGTGAGTATATTGTTTTCACCTTCAATTGAGTCTCGGGTTACTAACAGTTGCTCTGAAGGAGAGTTGGTGGAGAGATCCTCACTATTGCAGTCCAGTGTGGTGTATACAATAGGCCAAAGCAAGCAGTCAACCTTCCCTATCGACTCAGCAAACATTGCCTCTACACACTTGAAGTTCTACATAGACACTACTGACTATCCACATGTCTCTCCACACTTAAAGCTACAGGTTTTGGGACATTCAGCTACGATAAATGGGAAAGTCATCGACTTGAGCTCAATGACGACCAAAGAAAGACAGAAGCAAGATTATATGGACTTTTCGAAGAGTGTGAGTGCCAGAATTGGCAGAAAGAACATAAAGATCAATTTTTCACATAAGCTTCTTGTGATAAGGAGTGGGAAAGAGAACAATCTCGACGTTGAACAGTTGAAGGATATGGGTATCATCTGCGCTGAGTATAATGCTAAGACTACACATTTCATATCAGAGCCTTCAACATACTCTAATAACTTACTAGATGCATTGGTCAATCAAGTACCAGTAATACCTGTTTCATATATAAAGGAGATCTTGGATAGGAAAGGTCTCCTAATTGAAAACTATAAAAACAATTTTCCTAAAGTTGAAGACTACGTCTATGATCCATCATATCTACCCAACCCGCTGAGACAGTCAATTTTTCTTAAAACAGTATTTATATTCGGTGAACAGAAACAGTATGAGAACATCAGTCCATCATTAAGAGCTGCCGAAGCCACCGTTTACCTTTATAGCTTTGATAAATCCTCAACAGTTGAGTCATTCACTCACTACATCAAAGAACACACACCAGGAGATTACAGGTACGTTGTTGTCAAGATTCAGACTCCACCAACGAATGATTTCCTCACATCTGTATACAACCCAGATGGTCAAGAGTTCCAAAACCTCAAACTGATGAACGAAACTGTCAAAGAGTTGGGTATTTACTTGGCAACAAATGAAGATATCTTCAACAGCGTCAAAGATCTCAATGTTGAACTTCTTTTCAGGAAAAGACCCTTGAATAATCCCGTACCACTTCCAACTTCAGAAGGCCCTGAAAAGAAGAAGCAAAGACGTGGGAAATTTAAACAGTTGGATAGTTTGGATTTCTTTGCGGGTGGTGGTAAAACAGAAACACAAGAACCAAAAGTAGAATCGTTACCACAAGTTATACCCGAGTCAGAGTCACATAAAAATGTTCACACTACTGACTCTGAATCAAATGAGCAACCTCCCAAGAAGAAACAAAGATCAAGGTTTAAAGCAGCCCCAAATCTAATGCTTGGATTAAATAATTCACATGATGAATCAGAGAAACCACATATACGTGCAAAACCTGAAGTGAACAGCTCAACCTCAGATGCACAGATTCCAGACTCTACCACAGAAAATCAAGCAATCTCGAATCAGTTTGAAACGCCCAATACAACTGAAGATCAAGAATTAGAAGTACCGTCAAGTCCAAAAGCTCCAGCAAAGGAGACACAATCATTTTCAAGTGCTCTTATGGAAGCAAAAAAATTAGGTGATGCCAGAATAAAGAAAGAATTGGGTATTGGGGAAACCATTGATGAAGAGACTGCTGGGAAATTGCAGAATTTGGCTATCGTTGAAACGATTGAATTCAGACCAAGGAACCATGGTCAATCAAAACAAGGCATAACTGGTAATGAAAAATGGAAAAATAGAAAGAATTTCAAAGTTTTTGTGAAGAATTCAAAAAATTCAAAAAAAAGTGCACAGTCTTTCAATCATACCTTTAGAGAATACATTACTTTCAAGGAATTTAATCCTTTAGTGGATGATGAGAAGGTTTCGAAGGAAACTGAGGAGATGTTGAATCATATAGAGCGAGAAAAATATTTGGAAAGAGGTGGTAATAGAGAGGAAACATTCTCGTTTAGAGATAGCCCTACAACAACTAATTCAATGAGGCTAGCAACCATGGCAGATGAGCCAAAGAAAAAACAAAAGATCCAGCTTTTTGTTGAGTCTGATGATGATGATCTAGATAATGAACAAGGATTCAAGTTCACCAACGGTGACGGGTTTACCATGGACGATGGGCTTGGTATGAATATTAGACCAACAACACTTGACGATGTGCCTGAGTTCAGGAGAGAAGTCGAAAGGGAGCCTACAGAAGCTGAAAAACAATTGGGCGTGAATAAGAATTCTTCGGTAAAAAAACCTGTACCAGTTCCTGATGATGACGATGACGATTATGATGATGACGATGAAGTACCAAAGTTTAGATTTAGACACTAATTAGAATGTAAACCCACATTTACCCATCATCCTGAAGTAATTCAAGTGCTCTCTGTTGTCTCTTGTGAATCCCATACCAGCTGAACATCGCAGATCATTATTTCCCACACAGTAAAAAACGTTTTGCAAAGAAGGTTTTTGCATACCAAGCTCATTGATGAATATTTCATTTGATGAAGGCGAATACCTATCTACTATCAAGTAATCATCACTCCAAGGTAACTGAACAATTGGATCATTCTTATGAGTTATTCTCAAGAGTCTTCCAGATTCAAAAATTCTGCTATATGGATCTACTTCAAAGACTTGTTTCACGTAATCGTTAAAGAACTCATTGCCGACTTTTGGCTGTCCCATAGTGATACAGCGGACAAGCTTATTGTTCTCAACTATTTGTGAGACCCTGAGACCTATCAACAAAGAAATAGCTCCTCCTAATGAATGACCCATGACCAATATTTTGAAATCTTTATGCTTTATAATTTGGAGATTTAGACACTCGGATATCTTGTTCCAAGTGTTTAGGTAAGATTTGTAGAAGCCTTTATGGATTTTACAATTCACACATCTGGTACTGGGTAAAGTGATCATATCCGCATTGATATCAACAATAGTATCTTTGAAAGATCTAGTTCCTCTTAAGACAATCAGTATGGTCCTCCAATCATGATTTAATGCAATATACCCACTAGTAACAAAATTATCTCTCACACTAGGATATACGTCAAAATCATTAGTGGTCCACTGAAAGATGACCTCTGTGGTATTAAACTGTTCGCAGCCATTGTCGCATTGGAAAGGATACCGTATTTTAGAAACATGCGATATGCAATATGAAATATCAATCAAATGAGCATATGTGGATAAATTATTGTATAACTCTTGGGATATTGGAGTGTTTTCCTGTGCTGGTAATACGATTGCTAGTATGAGATGGGATAAGGAAATGGAAAGGAAACAACTGAATAAACGCATTTATGTCTTCCTTTGCTGAGATGAGTAGGTTTCCAAATTAGTTCAAAAGTTGTAAAATTGCATCGTTCTGAATAACAGAAATAGAGACAAAATTTCCCTTTAGGCAAGCTATTAAGGCAACATTTAGTTTCTCCAATTCGACTGTTTTTGCTCTCATTTATTGTTTTTTGTGGATATGGTTGTATTTTAGGTTACGAAGCCCTTTTAATGATTAGGTAATAATGTTGAGAGAAACGATGTGTCAAATCTTGACTGCACAAGAGCAGATTTATTGTCCAATGCTCCCCGTTTCCAAAAATGCCATCTTGTTGAATGGGGAGAGAGGTGTTATAGCCTTATAGGATAATGGGTAGTTAAAAAAAGCGAACGGTCCATTTTTCTCACATACAAAAGTTCTAGCCCCTGCTGGTAATTATATACACACAATGATCATCATTTTGCACCTTAGTTAAGTCTACTCTGGGTCAGTTCACAGAGATGACTGGCCGTCAGATCTGAATCCATTGGATGAATAACAGCCTTTTAGCAAGAATAGTCCATCGTATATTGTAGGAGCAGGATACGACTCGCGACCGGAGAAAGCACTTGTCCAGCTCTTCCTTTTTTATCACCAACGGCTTGGTTCGACTTGACTCTCTGAGATCCCCATTTTTTCGCCGTATCCCTTTTTTACTTTTGAGGTTTGCAAAACAACAACCCGTTTTGTGCCAGTTTCTATTTTATCTTTGTATAGTTCTAGCGATAATGATAACTTCCTTTAATTCTCAACACACGCGTCAGTCGCGCTGCACACGCTGACGCGTCATTTCCTAATTGGGAAAAATGCAAGGCACAGTTGAGAACCTTATGATTACCTAATCAGTATAACCAAGAACGAAAAAAAAATCTTGTAATAAATCCTTTGAAATTGCTCAGTTTTGAGAACTCGTTGGATTAAAAGTGACTGGTTTAGAAGAATTTACACAAGTGCTTGTGTGCCTGATACGAAATGTACGATCCCTCCAATTCCTCAGTCTCGACACACAGCGCAGAGGACCATTATTCCAATCCTAGCTCGTCTGTACCAACTTCACCAGATGAATCGGCTATGAAACAATCACCAGATTTGCTGCAAACGGAGTTCTATAACTCTGACAACCTGAAGGACCATGCTAGAAACTTCAGAATGTCGATGATTCGATCAGATTCAGTGGATTCCTTCAAGTTCCAGCACTATTCTGAAAGAGCTACTGGCGTTGCCATGACCAACTCACCCTCGTTCTCTGCATTGGCCTCAATACTCGAAAAAAAGTCCAGCCATAAACTCTCACCTTTACATAATGAGCATAGCCAGTCCTCTGAGACCATAATTCCAATAAAAGAAGAAGAGTCCTTTGAAGAAGAACAAGATCTCGAGAGCACACCAACGTTGATAAATCTCCATAGAAATGAAGAGCTGGGCTCACCAAACTTAATACAATTGGATGATACTGATGATGTACAACAAACACCAGAACAAAATACCCTGCTACAAACCACTCCAACTCGCGGATTCACTGAAGAGGATGAAGACATTTTCAAGACGCCTGAGATCAAACAAAGAGAGCAGTTCACCGAAAGGCAATTTGAATCCATGTTGGATGTCGTTGATGAGGAGCCTGGAGTCATTCCCGAAATCGTTGACACACCAAGACCAAATGACTCTGCAAGCTTTGGTCTCACTACTCCTTCTCAACAAACTCCAGCAATAACTGAGGTCACCCCATCAACCCAATCACAATCACAAACTCCTTTACCCTTACCAAAGCCCTCTAATTACCAGCCACAACAACCAAGCTCTCATTTTAGACCTTCTCAACCACATTCACAAAAAGCATCAAAAAGATCTAGTTCCTTGACGGTCTTAGATGAGACTAAGAAAGAGAAAGAGAAGAAGCGAGGATTCTTTTCATTGTTCAAGTCAAATAAGAGATCTGTCTCATCAAGTGTCATTGACCTAGTGGAACCGTCTCCAAAAATAGCACAAACGGCAGCCAGACCAAAACTATCCCAGTCCAAATCGTTCGCTTTAGAGAGTTCAAGACCTAAAGCTGCAAAAAGGTCGACCTCATCGACATCACTGTTTAGTGCTTTCAAAAGAAAGTCTAAGTTGATAAACCTGGAAGAAGAAGACAAAGAACAAGAAGAGAAAGAGTCACAATACTCTACAGATGAGAACAATTCAACATTTGATACACCAGAACAGCGCTCAGAATCACCTGTGATATTACAACTCGAGCCACCAAGCATTCTAGAAAATGGTAATCCAGTGGGTGAGAGAGATAATCATTCGTTTTCTGATGAAGGATTTGATGAAGACTTCAACGAAGATTTCAATCACCTAAGCATTAATAAAAGACCAACATCACAAGTATCACAGCACGGCGAAACACTATTCCCTAAATCATTAAATGCCCAAGAAGTTGAAAGTATTGTCTCAATAGAAAGAAGCAGATCTCTTAGATCTATAAAGAGAAACTCAAACAGTCAGAGTCATAACGAGAACTATACCAATTTCCACCAAAAAGCAATGTCTTTGACTGATACTATCTCAATGAATGCAAAGGAAGAAGGAATGTCTGTTCAATTCGGCAATGAATCGAACATACCAGATCTATTAAAGTCGCCGACACAAAGTGTGTTGAAGAAGACCTCAATATCGTCCTTAAGATACTTCAATGAGGATGAACTCTCGCATCAAGAAGTTGACGATGAGGAAGAAGAACTCTTTGATGTGGAGAAGTTCGCCTCTCATGCTCTGGAGCTTGATGACATTGCTGATAACTATACAGTGAGTGAGGATCATGAAGATATTTCAAACCTCATGGAATTTGCAGACTTCATAGACTTTGGCGGTGATATAGAACTAAACTTTGATTTGGACTCACAAAAAAGCTCACCATTATCAACTCCCGCATTAAACCAACCAACATTAAACACTACGGCAACCCAATTTTCACAATCACAACCATTGAGCAAAAATTATATAACTTCAGTCACCTACCCAAGTTCTCCTTCAATAAGCTCCATCCATAGCTCTCCTTTAACATCACCTTTCTTACAACAAACTGCTTACATGCCGAGCACTAGCATGTCTCGACCTATTTCCATGTCCTTCAGAGGCTTGAAAGCACCTGTCTTTGAGAATCCAAATTACAGATCGAGCGCGTCAGAGGCAGATTCAGCTTCTTTCAGATCATATCATTCTTCTGCTATTTCTAGCGCAAGAGATACTTCTTTTTCAAAGAGGGTCACTTTCAGCTCAAAGATAACGCTGTACGATGTTTATCATGGCGATGACTATGACAGACATCCCGACATTGCAACTTGTAATCAGCTAACACCTATGTTGGCTCAGCAGATAAGAAAAGAATTGAATGAACTGAAATCAGAAATGGAGGTACATGAAGAATCACACTGCTTTACACATTTCTTCTAGATGAGCTCATGATTACACAAACTTTAGCTCGTAAGACACGCTCTACTGCTAGTTGCTATAATAATGGCTTTTGTTACTATTTACAAATCTTGATTTAATCCTACAAAATCACAGATATTTGTTTTTAATGAAAAAGATATAACGTACATGTACTTGAATAAACAATTTTTTCTTCTACCCTTTCTAGAATACAATCAAAATGAAAACAACCAATTTACTTGTAAGATTCGAATCTCAAGTCCCAACCGATCTGAGGACCAAGTTTTGGTAGAACTTCAGCAACACTTTGAACATCTTTATCACCTCTACCAGATATATTGATAATGATATGTTTATCTTTACCCCAAGTTTTAGCAAGTTCAACAGCACCATAGACGGCATGCGATGACTCTAAAGCTGGGATGATACCTTCCAATTGTGAAAGTAATCTGAAACCTTCTAAGGCCTGGGCGTCTGTGGCTGCTTGGAATTGGGCACGACCACTTGCCTTCCAGGCAGCTAATTCAGGACCAACACCTGGGTAATCCAGACCAGCAGAAACGGAATGAGTATCATGGATTTGACCGTCTTTAGTCTGTAAAACATATGTTTTAACACCGTGGAAAACGCCTGGTTCACCAACGGTTAGAGTAGCTGAATGGTAATCAGAATCAACACCATCACCACCAGCTTCGATACCTAAAAGTTTAACTGATAAATCATGTTCAAATGGAGAGAAAATCCCTGTGGAGTTGGAACCACCACCAACACAGGCAACGATAGCATCTGGTAGTGCACCGTTGTTCAGAGCTTTGAACTGCTCCTTAGCTTCTCTACCAATGACTGATTGGAAAGTACGAACTAAAGTTGGATATGGATGCGGACCAATAGCAGAACCAACAACGTAATGTGTAGTGGATAAGTTTGTAACCCAGCTTCTGAAAGCTTCAGAAGTGGCATCTCTTAAAGTTTGAGTACCATTGGTAACAGAGATAACATCAGCACCTAAAAGTTTCATTCTGAAAACGTTCAAAGCTTGACGACGAACATCTTCAGCACCCATATAAACTGTACATTTCAAACCGAACTTGGCACAGGCAGTGGCAGTGGCAACACCATGTTGACCAGCACCTGTTTCAGCAATGATTTCTTTCTTGCCCAATCTCTTAGCAATCAGAACTTGTGCTAAAGCATTGTTGATCTTGTGTGAACCAGTATGGTTTAAATCTTCACGTTTCAACCAAATTTGAGCACCACCCGCGTGTTCAGTTAGTCTCTCGGCTTTATGGAAAGATGATGGACGACCAATATATTGGTATAAAGATTTGAACTCATCCCAGAATGATTGATCGGCAACCGCTTCTTCAAATGCTTTTTCCAATTCTCTTAAACAAGCGTGTAAAGCTTCAGGGACGTATTGTCCACCAAATTCACCGAATCTTGGAGAGAATTTATGTTTTTCTTCAAAATCTGGCTCTTCAGACTTTGAGTAGTGTTCTTCTGGTTCATTTACGGATGGAAGATGAACTTCTCTGTTATTTAGGATCTCTTGAGCATAAGATTTAGCTGTTTCACCACGTTTGCCTTCAGCACTTTCACCAATCAAGCTAACAACTTTACTACCAATGACAACACCATCAGCAATGGCACCAACGGTCTCGAAATGTTCTCTGGTACTAACACCAAAACCAACAGCAAGTGGAATGTCACCAGAGAATTTCTTGACTCTTGCCACTAGCTCTTCAAGTCCTGTACTGACTTCTTTGGAGGCACCAGTGCTTCCCATTCTTGAGACAACATAAATGAAGGAGTCTGCAATTTCTGACAATAGTTTCAAACGATCATCAGTGGTTGACGGAGCAACCAATGGAATATAACTTAAGCCGGCTTTTGAGCTTAAACCTCTGAGCTTCAAGGCTTCTTCTGGTGGAAGATCAACAATGATGAGACCGTTGGCTCCTGAAGCTTTAGCATCATTTATGAATTTCTCTTCGCCATATTGTAATATTGGATTGTAGTAACCCATCAATACTATTGGAACAACAACGCCTTCGTCTCTTGCGGTCTTCACCAACTCCAAAGTCTTCTTGACAGTGAGGCCGTTCTCCAAGGCAGTCGTGTTGGCAACCTGAATGGTAGGACCGTCAGCAATTGGATCTGAGAATGGAACACCAAGCTCGATAACGTCAACGCCCCCTTCCTGGAAACCTTTTAGGATTGGAAGTGTGTCCTCGATAGTTGGATAACCAGCAGTGATGAAAGTGACCAGCGCATTGCGGTTCTCCTTCTTTACTCGGGCAAAAGTGGCCCTTAGTGCAGCAGACATGTTTGTATTTATGGGTTAGCAAGTACGATAACCTGGGAAATGAAAAGAGAGATGCAGCTCGGGTGGAGTCTTTATACTCGCTCGCTGTTGTCGCTGTGCTGATCTTGGTTTTCTCGCTTTGACTCACTATCGCACCAAAAAAAAAGAAAAAAACTTTCCATGACTGAGAGATTAGGTAATCATAATTCATAGGAGTGCTTCACCAGCTTGTGGGACTACTCTGGCCGTTTGACACATGCTACAAGTGTATCACAGTGATACATATTGTAATCAGGTAATCATGGTTATGCTTTCATGATATCGTCATGTGATTAGTGGTTTTTCCTAAACGTCATTAAGATGAATATAGCACAATTTGCTATTCTATGCAAACCCTTTGACTTTTCTCTTCTTCTTCTTCTTCTTTGAGTTTTGTGACTGTGATGGCTCGAATGCCTGTGAATTTGCCATTTGGGACGTACTTACTTGCTGTGAACCAGTGGTCTGTGAGCTGTAAATACGATTTCTGTGGGTTGAGGGTGGTCTAAAAGTGCTTCTTGCAGGCTGTTGTGAAAGTTGGGTGGAGGGAACCTGTGTTGATGGCTGTGACTGGGTAAGTTTAATGGTCGGCTGCGAGAATCTCATTAGATCAACATACTGGTCTTCGTTGGATTGAGTCTCTTCCTCAAACTCATTATCCCATTCGTTTACTAATTGGGTTAGCTTCTGTGGCAGGTCTTCAGATTGTTCACTTAATCTTCGATTCTCTTCGTCCTCGTTATATGCAATGGTTAATGAGAAAGCAGCATCTGTGGTGGCCTCTCTGGCCATAATTGATGATTGCCATAAGTTAGAGAGTCTTTCGTAAAGTTGAAACAATGTTGAAATCTCCTCCTGACCCAGAAGAGACTTTGATGTCTTCGTGAACGGAATGATACCAGCTCCGTTATTGGTAAAATATCTGTTTAGGTTAATGAAAAGACTATCAAGCCCATCAAATGTATCAAATCCTTTGATGATCTCTGAAAAATTAAGTAGAGATATAGGTCTTGAGATTTCCTCTCCCTCAGAAGAGATCCTGGAAACGTACTGATGAAAGAGTTCGGACTCGTTCCGCTCTGGTATATGTTTTGGAATAATGAAAAGTTTTTTGCTCAACAGCTCCATCAATTTATGAGCCCTTCTTGGTACATCGACTGAAGAAGGTCTGTTTATAATGGCATTAGTTGGAATTGTTATCATAGGGGAGTTTGAGATTCCAGCATACTCTAAAAGTTTATAATTTTCAGTAGCAAAAAGATTACTTGAAATCTCCATTTTATTTGTCAATTTGTATAACGAGAAAAAGCGGGAACCAAATGGATATAGACAGTAGCTTTGGGCAGAGGTTTTGTGATCGTTGTTCAATAAAATTGGATCGTGAAGTGACATTGGTCGACCAGATTGCATCTTGAATTGAAATAGTAAAACTAAAGGGCTCATTTTACTATAAATAGTGACATAATGTACGTTTTCATCCGTAACAAGATGCAAGGATAACGTTGGATCGTCAGCGTCTAAGTTATGTTTCCATGATAAAAGTCTCTTAAAATCTTGTGAGGTGTCAATCCAAATTAGTTCTCTCGAAGTCAGTAAAAAGGCATGGTTCTCAAGTACTTGAGAGTTAACTAGTTCTCTCATCTCAGACCATGCCTTAGCAGTTATCAGATCAGTTGATTGCCTCGTTGCTATATTGACCTTCTTCAAATAACTCCTACTCATTAAGTAAATCTCGTTATTATTATCAGTCCATATTGCTCTCTTGAACTTCGAGAAATCTTGGTAGTCATCAACGAAACCACCAGCAACCATCCTCAGATCATTGTTCCCTTCAAAAGTCTTCTGAATAATAGCTCGGGAAAGCTTGATGATACCCCAGTTTCCTCTAATATCAACCACCATTAGCTGAGAACGGTCATAAGGGTTATATGAAACATGGGCAAAATCTTCATTGTGAAACTCTGAGCTTCTATATGTGATTGATATCTGTAAATCAGAGATTCCATCGTTCGTTACTGTAGCATTCAGAACAAATATGGTTGAGGCAGTCCTACTCACTATAATCTGATGAAGTCCTGTTTTGTGCTCTAGGATTTCAATTTGCTGAATTGGGAATTCTAAATCAATAGAGACACCCGGACCAAAAGTTGGAATGTGAGTTTCAATAGAAGGATATGTTTTCACCAACTCTTCAAATTCTGATTCTGCTTCTGATTCTGCTTCTTCAGATGACGACCCTTCTGATAGAGGTTTAATTTTATAATCAGCATCCTCTTCACTGTGATAATCAGAACCTTCGTAGTCATCTTCATGTGTATCTTTTTCAGCACCTATACTGCTTTGGTTTGGAATATCAGAATCATTTTCGCTATCATTCACATTCGAAGATAAATTCCTCCCTTCTCCCGTTCTAATAGAACTTTGCACTCCATCTATAATATCTTCCCTGAACTGGTCTATTTCTTTTCTTGTTCTCCTTTTTCTTTTCCTTACCTTCTTCTTAAATCGTCTCTTATTCAGATTCTTTGGGTGATCACGATCTATCAACACACCACGCTCTTCAACTATAACACGAGCAACTAAATCACTCGATTTAGATCCTGAAGCATATGCAACAACCATCTTGGACTTAGATCTTTCAATTTTGACCTTCCCTATATGCATTAAATTCCCAACAGTTGGATCATAAATATACTGCGAATTCAGATGCCCGCTGTTTCGCTGCATCTCGGTGAGAAGATCCTTCGGTATATCTTGCATGACACTAGTGAAGACTTCTTTCTTTGATTGATGAAGTTCGAGGTTGGGTATATGGGACGGTATAACTATGTGCAATGAGTCCTCGATTTCTTTTAGATCTTTCCCTGCAGTTCTTTCTCTGCTAAATATCCACGGACACTGATTTCTGGGGTTCTCAATATGCAGATTAGGGCCCTCCAGACCATGACCCAGCTGGGCACCGAGGCCCTTCTTTACTGGCCACATGTGTCGGTGTCAGGTATCGTCAGATGTTGTGTTTTGGAGTGAGATTGTCGCATTCTGTTTTTGCTTGTTTTTATTTTGTTTTTCTTGTTGATGTTTACCGATTCTTTTCTTCTTTTCACATCGAATGAGATGCGCTATCACTACTAATATTAAAGCACTTCAGGTTTCCGACTTTTGCAGAGGAAAAAGTAACTATTCTGATTTCTAACAAAAGCCAACCTCAAAGTTAGGTTACAAAACAACAGACAAACAGATGGAAACAAGTTCCTGTATGTATTAATGTATGAATTAAAGAACTATTCTGAGTAGCTAGGGTTACAACTGGGGTCAGTAAATTTATCTTGATCATCGTGTAAAGTGCTCTTATTGGGCTAATTTATGAATATGGTCTCTCATGATCAAAGGTCCGGCTGATTTGATTAGAAAAGGAATAACTGAACTAATGACAGAGTTCTCACATTTAACACATCTCTTCAACGAGCAGTACTTATAACTTTGGAACTCTTATCAAACTTCCTTCTTCGTACAACAGATCAAGAATATCCTTAAATTTCTTTTTAGCCTGGACCCTCTTCAGTTTGAATGTTGGTGTCAACACATTGTCCGTCACCTTCAGTGGCTCGATATCAAAATGCAGATTATGCAGCTTCTCAAACCCTTGTAAGTTGGTTAGAACGTTTTTGTTGATCTCTAAAAGCAGGTGTTTCTTGACCTTTGGATCTTTTAAGAAATCAAGTAACTCCTTATTTTCAATATCATCGACATTTAGTGATTCTTTCAAAAATTGCTTCAACACATCAGGATTTATACCTGCAACTCCGACAAGGTAATTTTTTAATGAATCACCATGAACATATAACTGTGTCAATATATTATTTTTGGTCAAATAGGTATTTTCAATTTTCTCTGGTGTAATGTATTCACCCTGTGCTAACTTGAAGAAGTTTTTCACACGGTCAATGATTATGATTTTACCCTTCGAATCGATCGTTGCAATATCACCGGTTTTAAACCATGAACCATCTTCAAACGAATCGGCTGTCGCTTGTGGGTTATTATAATATTCCTTAAAGATCTGAGGGCCTCTAAGAAGCAGCTCGCCTCTTGGGAATGGCTGATCCCTGATTGAGTAACCCAACTCTTCAGCACTTTTCAGTTTCATCTCAGTAGCAACATTAACAGGACCTACATTGTTCGGGTTTATACCAAACGGGTCATCACAAGACATAACTGCAAATGACTCGGTTAAACCGTAAGAGTTCTCAAACCCAACACTTAAAGTATTCTTCAGAAATTCAATAGAGTTCTTCGAGATAGGGGCAGAAGCACAAGTGAGATAGGAGACATGATCAAACCCTAGAGTTTCTTTCATCTTCCCTAACCCAATCAAGCTATTGGTTAGCCAGTATTCATTCGATGAATCAACACCATTGAAATTAGAAGATGCCTTTTTCTTTAATGCTTTCTGGAAAAGCGTTTGAGTAAGCGGATTCAACTTGGATAAATGATGTTTGATTTCATTCTCAATCTTCGTATAAATTCGAGGAACACCTGTGAAATAGTTTGGCTTCAGTATTCTCAAATCATCAAATAATGTTTCAGTCCCGGATTTGGAGATAAAACCAACAGCAAAGCCTGAATAAATAGCCCAGTTCATTAACATTCTTTCATATATATGAGCCAAAGGCAAGTAACTCAGAACTCTTATTTGTCTTCCGTGAGCGTCGATATTACCCTTATAATCCTTTCGATGACCCCCAGGGTTCTTAAAGTGGATAAAGCAAGAACTAAGTCCAGCAGCTGCCATCTCATTCGTGATAACAACACCTTTGGGATTTCCGGTTGTACCAGAAGTGAAAGAAATTGTGTATACTGTTTCTGGGGTCGGTAAATTGAAATCAACTGGTAGTCTGTTCAGTGAGCCTAAACTTTCAATGTGCTTGAAATCAAGCAAGCTAAGGCCCAAATTGTCACACATCTTGATCAAATGATAATCATTCTCAAAACTGAGAGTATCCATTGAGATCAACTGAACAAGGTTCTCTAGGCCAAACTTCTTCTTAATTTCCAAAACTTTCATGATCTTAGATTTTGATAAGATAATCACTGGAGATTTTGTCAGTTCAAGAATGTACTTGGAAGAATCCAAACCTAGTGTATCGTACAATGAGGTATTTGGTAACGAATAATTTCTAGTCGCTAAATCAGCAATCATCCATTCAACCCTGTTTTCGCTGTATAAACTAACAACGAAGTCAGGCTTCTTTTCAGTATCTTGGGGGTTAAACTTGGGATTTGCTAGAACCAAGTGGATTAGACCAGCTGCAAAATCATCTTTTCTCTGATTGATCTCTTTGAAGGTCTGATATTCATAGCGATCTCCAATTCTCTCGCCAAAGCAATATTCATCTTTAAATTTTGCGAAGAACTTAGCGTCAAAGTCATGAAATGTAGTCAGACCATCGATGGAGGAGATCAACTTATCTGGAGAGTAGGAGTTTCTATAGACAGCAGAATAAAGAGCAGTTGGAGGAGACACTGGCTGAGCTGTGTACTGCGACATTGTCAGTGTCAGGGTTCAAAGGGTTTAGGGCCTAGCGAACCATTCGAGCCTGACTGTATGGTGAAGGATCTGCCTCCTTAAATATACAGTTCGAGACACCACTTGAACCGTATTTTGCAGTCATTAACCACCCGCTTTTACACTTTTACGGTGTTGTTGTGTTTATTTATCCAAAGCATAAAAGAGCGCTTTGCGAGTGGAGAGTGATAGTTCCACCGTTGACTTCCAAATCGGGAAGCGAAGGGAGGCCGGGCCGAGAATCAGACACTACTAACAGAAATTCACTATAAAGACATACTCGTATATTAGATGGTTGGACATTAAATCTTGTAATTTCTCTTCAGTAAACTACCTTCTTTGTACAGCTCTCTCAGTTTATCGTTATGAACCTTTTTGGCACCATTTCTCTTCAATTTGAAGCTGGGTGTAAGACTCTCATTCTCGATGCTTAGAGGCTCGATGTCAAAGTGCACATTGTGTAATTTCTCATATCCCTTCAGATTGGAGTCTCTGACGTTGAAGCTCATATGTTCCAGCAGATACTTCTTCACCCTTGAGTCCTTCAGTAAATCCAATAGCTCATTATCAGTCAAGTCGTGCCCTTTCAATAAACCAGAATCAGCCAAAAATGACTTGATACTATTGATATCAATACCAGCGATGCCAACTAGGTAATTACTATAAGAATCGCCATGAACGAATAGCTGAGTCAACAGTGGATTGTTGGTCAGGTAGATAGTTTCAACCCTCTCGGGTGTGATGTATTCTCCCTGGCTCAACTTGAAAAAGTTCTTAACCCGGTCGATAATGAATAAGTTACCGTGCGAATCAACTGCTGCAACATCTCCTGAATGGTACCAGCCTTCTTCATCAATAGAGTCGGCAGTGGCCTTTTCATTTTCAAAATAGTGAGAGAATTTGCATTTACCACGAACTAGAACCTCACCTCTTGGGAACGGTTTGTCATTGGATGTGTACCCCATCTCAGCAGCATCTTTCAACTTGATCTCACAAGAAACAGCAACAACGCCACTGGAACCACTCAATATTTCATTATCGTATGGATCACTGAAGCTGATTACAGAGAACAGTTCAGTGGCACCGTAAGAGTTCAAGAATCCACATTTTAAAATTCTCTTGAAATAGATAATTGATTCTCTTGAAATTGGAGCTGATGCACATTGCAAGAAGCTGATATTTTCAAATCCTAGATCTTTTCTAATAAACGCTGATTGCTCTTCTAAGCTCTTGAGCCCGGAACTTTTAATTCTCTTTTTGATTTCATTTTCAAGCAAGGTAAAGATTCTTGGGACACCAGTGAATAGGCTAGGCTTAATAATCTTTAAATCTTCATATAAAGAAGCAGTTCCACGCTTAGAAGGCAATGCCAGAGCAATTCCATAACTCATCTCAAAATTGGTGATTGATTTCTCATAGTTATGTAGCAAAGGTAAGAAACATATTGTCTTCAGTTGCTCTCCCTCAGAGTCCTTGTTATAACTGAAGTCGTTTGACTTGTCAGGTGATAAGTTAACAGCAGGTTTAGGCACATGTACAAAGAACCCAATCACATTAGCAGTGGCATTTTCATGTGTCAAATACACACCTTTTGGTAGACCTGTTGTGCCAGATGTGAATGCTAGAGTGTATAGCGTGTCAGGTTTTGGTAAATTGTAGTCATATGGAAGTTTTTGCAGTGAGCCCAGCCATTCAATAGTTTGAAAGTCAACAATCTGAAGTCCGGTATCTTTGATTCTCTTCACCAAAGTATTTGGAATTTCAGCTAATGGCTCAAAAGTAACAAAAATCTTCAAATCTAGTTTGTTTTCTAGGGCTAAGTTCAGATACTTCTCCAGCAAATGTTTGTTCAAGAATAATATTGGAGATTTCGTCAACTTGAAAATATGAATGGAGGATTCATTTGTTAAAGATTCATACAGTCCGGTATTTGGTAAGGAGATTGACCTTGTAGCTAAATCTAGAACTAGCATTTCAATGGAATTGAAGCCTGAGACGCTCACAATGAAATTTGGTTTTTGGGATAGCGGGTCAATGAGATTTAATCCGGTGTAATTCGCCATCATATAATGTACTAATCCACTTGCTACATTGATTCTTCTTTCATTGATCTCATTATAAGTTTGATAAGTGTAAAAATCATTCAAACTCTTTGTCTTTTCATTGAACAATCTCTCGCCTAGGCACTTGTCATCTCCAAACAAGTCAACGGCATTTTGGAAAAGCTCGTGTAGTGTGGTAATTCCTTTGAAGGACCCAATCAACTCATGTGGACTAGCTGCATTTCTGTATACTGGCGAGAATCCTGGTTTGGCACTGTTTGGTACCTGGACACAGCGATGTCTCTCGTCTGGAGGAAACCTGCTTGGGATAGTGTTCAGCTCAGTTAGTGGCGACATATCCTTCTGCTATACGTGGAGAGAATAATCAGAGAGTGATAATAGTGAGATATTAACACTATTAATATAGGTTTGGGCGATTTAGTAAAATTCACTCATCTGTACACTCTGCTCTCCATCTCTGTCCCATCTCCACATTTTTGAAAAGAATACGGTCATAAAGACCGATACAGAGATGGTTAGAAACGGCTATTGGCTGGGCAATGATTCAGCTCCAGGACTGCTTTTAGTCATTCCATGTATCTCCATTCCTAAGGGGAAAAATATCAAGTCTCACGACAAATCAGTGTGAGTGCCACCAGCTGTTAATATTTAAGTTTAAGTCACTTTACCAACGGGGCAATTTTACTAGGGCTGGGCATTACATGGAAATTTTTCGACCTGGCAAAAATAGACATGTATAAAAGACACGTACCGAAGGACATGAACGAATGACATGGAAAATTACATGGCTGACAAAGCATGTAGTGAGAGATTATGTAATCATAGAACACCTTCAACTCAAGTCTATTATACACACTATTGAGTTTAATCAATAAACTCGCTAATATGGCCAATCCTCGGATCAATTTCAAGCCAGCCTCCATAAGCGTCTCCATCAGCGTCTCCCTCTCCCTCTCCCACTTCTTCTTCTTCTTCTTCTTCTGAAACCTCTTCGCTATCGTCACTGCTCACAAGATCAATAGTTTCAGTTACACTAGATATTCTTCTTACATTAGCTCCTGACTTTTTTAATGAAACATCCAAAGCTTTTTGGACACCTGATGGTAATCCATCCTTTGCCTGAAAGACAGGGCCCATCAATAACCTTCTGTGAGTAGTAATACCATATTTTTTAATGTATCTAAGTGTTTGAACATGTAGAAGGACTGTATTTTTGGTGTTTTGATTACGAGCTACTTACGTAAATAAATTGAAAATAAACGTCTCTATTAGGCAATGTTTCCGTTTTCGCGCAGGCGTCACGTGACTAGTGTCATCTTCCATGTCCTTTAACCATGCAACATTGAGCGATTTTGTTTTGTCCATAAAAGGGACATGAAAAAAGGACATGCAAAAGGACATGGTTAAATTACATTGACATTACATGACCGTGCCACCCAAACATGTAATGCCCAGCCCTAAATTTTACCAAGTGTCTAGCCTCTGAGATTATGTAATATAACAGTTAGATTATATAATCTTTATTATTATGTAAGGTGTTAGGTAATAATGGTGCTATTATTGATAATAACTTATAAAGATGCTCGCGGATATATAGAATTTGAATAAACATTAGTCAACTGGAAAAGAAAAAAAAATGCTTCTGAAGACATACAGATAAGAAAAAATACTTATACAGTTTTTTTCTTGGGTAGTAGATGTATAAAGAAAACCTCAGTTGACTCCGCCACTACCAACCAAAAGTCACTAATGGCAGATATCATCAAGCTAATAATACTACATACGATACCTCAACAGTCGAAAGAATCAGGATAACAACACGTTTGTTATTTGGAAATTAGCGGCGGCGGTGGTATGGTTTTTCGTGAAAACACACGCACTCCAGTTGATGATCAGCGATGCCGGACTGCCCACGTTCCGTGCCTGAATTTAACATGTGCAACAGCTAAGAAGGTAGTTATCTTTAGAACTTGGGCCATGTGCTTCAAGTCGGCCTCGTGATTCTATGATTCAATGATATGTAGCTCCCACGAGTTCTCGCTGGACTTTAGGATCATTTCTTTGTGAGTGTTAGTGGATCTTGGTGGAACTGGCAATAGCCAAGGCAAGTGTCAAACCCTTATTATTTAGCGTAACCGCTAGAGTCTAACTGAATCGAGTCGCGAGAGCAACTGTCCTAATAGATTGTGCAGTAAATAATGGCGCTTCCTCTTTTAGTATTCGTAATCTACAATCTTTCAAAAGGCTGTCGCTATTGCTGATCTGGTAGGAAGCTCAAATTAGTCAATCCGGATTTTGGATAGCGGAAATTGACTGATCGTGCACATATCAAGACACATATCAAAGACAAGGAGAAGAAACATCTAACAAAAACAAAACACGTTTCATTCATGAGAACGTTGGGTCCAATTCGGTAAACTTATACGAGATTATGAACATTTCATGCATACATTGGCGTCCTTCATGTAGAAACTTCTTAATTGCGTTTGTTTGATCTTGAAAAGTTTTCACGTTCCAAACGATTTCATGTATGAAGAAACAACACTCCTGTATCACGTTTTGATCTTAAGTTGATCCTACCAACTTACTTAGGCTTATAAATATGCTCAATTTCCACCTTCTATCACCATTATTTTGATTCAGCCATTTGTTTCGTTAACAGGATCATGAGTCTAGAAGAAATCAAAAACAGTGAAACAGAAATCACACAAGAAGTGGTCGTTGAGCCTTCTTACTCAAATGACATTGTGTACGATGAAGAGTTGAGAAAAACTCGTTACCTGAAAAAGAAATCTCTCTCTGATATCTTCACAATTATCTGTTGTGGTGTTGCTTTAGTTTCGGATGGTTATCAAAATAATATCATGACAATGATCAACTCACTTTTCACCAAACTATACCCTCACGAATATAACAGTGTTTTCAAAACGAGAGTTTCAAATTCGTTATTAGTTGGTGAAATTTTGGGAATGATTGGAATTGGTTTAACTTGTGACTACTATGGAAGAAAATGGGCCATCGTCTTTACCACTTTTATGATTATCATTGGTTCCATCTTAGCCTGTGCTGCTCACGGTATTACTACAACCGGTATGTTCTGGATGATTATTGTCTGTAGAGGTTTGATTGGTCTTGGTGTTGGTGGTGAATACTCTTGTTGCTCTGCTGCTTCAAGTGAGTCTGCTAATGAAGCCACGAAGAAGAGAGGTGCTCTATTCATCTTGGTTACCAATCTTCCTCTAGCTTTAGGTGGTCCATTTGCCCTTATAATCTTCTTGGTCGTTTTGAGTGCAGCTGGTTCTGATCATTTGAACACCGTTTGGAGAGTTTCCTTTGGTTTGGGTCTAGTTTGGCCACTATCTATCTTCTATTTCAGATACAAGATGGCAGCTTCAGTCTTGTACAAGAAAGGTGCTATTAGAAGCAATGTGCCGTATAAGTTGGTCTTCAAATTATACTGGAGAAGATTGTTAGGTACATGTGGTTGTTGGTTTATTTATGATTTCGTCACTTTTCCAAATGGTATCTTCTCATCTACCATTATCTCCTCTGTTCTAGATAACACAAAAGATTTGAAAAAAGTTGCTGAGTGGACTTTACTTCTGGGTGTTATTTCATTACCAGGTATTTTCCTCGGTGCTCTCGTTGTGGACAAATGGGGTAGAAGAAACTGTCTAATGATCGGTTATTCTGGTTATTTAGTCATTGGTTTGATCATTGGATGTGCTTATCCACAAATCAAGAAAATCGTTCCATTATTTATTATCTTCTATGGTATCTTCAACTCCTTTGGTAATTTTGGACCTGGTAACAACATGGGTTTGACTTCCTCTGAATGTTACGCTACCCCGGTTAGAGGTACATTATATGGATTAAGTGCTTGTTTAGGTAAGACCGGTGCTGCAGTAGGTACCCAATGTTTTACTGCTATCCAAACCAATTTAGGACAACGTTGGACCTTCATCATTGCAGCCATTTTAGGTGCTATTGGTGTTGTTCTGGCTTATTTCACCATCCCAAATTTGACAGAAGATGACTTGATGATGGAGGATGTAAGATTTGAAAAATATCTAAGAGCAAACGGTTGGACTGGCACTTTTGGATATGATGAGTCTGATACTGAAACAGACTCTGTTGAAAAAATCTCCATCCATGAAGAATTCTCAAAGAAATGAATAGGGTTCTCAACCTTGTTTGACTTTCCTTTCTTTAAATCCTCCAAAATGTGTATAATCTCTTATATAAAATTAATAAGATTGTTTTCGTGTCCTCTTTAAGTCTGAGTGACTCTGCTCTTGGTACTATGTCGTTTTTATTTTGCTGAACTGAACGGAAGCTGTTCTGGTGGCTTTGAGTGCACTTTGATTGTAGAGGCCGTATTTATCACTGAACACTGCAAAAATAGCTTGGAAGTTGATAATAGAAGGGAGTGTATGAGCGTGAACGTAAGCTATGAGCTCAGATTGCTTCGATTTAGAAAGAGAAAGATGTTCAAGCAAAGCACGGATGAGGTGGCCTATAATGCTATAAAGGAGCTTGATACAAAGGTGTTAGCCAAATCTTTGAACGAAGTCTGCGACTCTCAATTGATAGCCGATATGATGTGCTTCTTGTTTTTCCTCAAACAGATCCCCGTTGTTGACGCATTTGCTTTTCGAGAACCCTACTTCTTCTCAGAATAGAGTTCTGTAAATCACATAGTTCTATTGCAATTCTCCTGCAGAGTCAGGATATTCAAAATTTGAAATATTGTAAAAGTTGAATAGCTAATATTTGGGTAAGATTACTTGAAAACCTATCACACTTTTCTGATTTTTGGAAAAGCTTCTATGGCCAAGTTGGTAAGGCGCTACACTAGTAATGTAGCGATCATCAGTTCGACTCTGATTGGAAGCAATTTTCCTCATAATTAATTTTTTTTGCCAGGACGGATACTTCTGCGCTAAATAACAAGCTCAGAGATGACATAGCGAGTGCGATTCTGCTTGTGTGATGATTGCTTTTTCTACACTAGCTGAGCATCTTATGAGCTAGATAGTCGTATTTAATTCTCTTCAAGTAATCAGAATTCTATGATATTTTTAAGCCACCAAAATTTGCTGTTCTTCAAGATTTCTTCTTTTGATTTCTGTGTTGAGTTTTCTGATTATCACGTTATACGACAACTACAAGTGGAATAGAGGGAAATAGGTGATTATTGGCAGGATGGGTGATATCAGTCCAGAAATAGCCTAGTTCTGTCTCACCTGATAAACCCGTATATCACATTGGAAAGGAAAATGGATTTTGAAACTTTACATTTCACCCTAAGCGTGGAGCTCCAACTCCATCAACGGGAAATCTGGCAACTTGTTTCTCACGACTTTCTAAGTATGGTGCTGAGCGCTCTATTTTTCTCTTCTTGATATCAGCAGCTAGTTGGGAAAATCTCTCGACAGCCTCTCTATTGTAAGTCAAAGCATTGTAAGCCGCAATAGAACCTGCTAATTTTGCTGTATCAGCTTCGCCAACGCCTATAACTTCACCATTTATTACACAAGCAACTTTAAATGCTGGGGCTCCATTGTAGGAATTTCTTGCTACAACTGAATACTCTGGAACAAATGCGAGACATACTCGCTTATAGAGAGACTCCTTGGCGAATTTGTATTCGTATGGTGTTCCTGCCGAGTGCGGGACATATTCGTCACCCCTATTGCTGGCAGTGCTAGATGAATTCTGATTGGGATGAAATTGGTATGATTGTTGATATGACACGGTAGGTGTGATATTATTCGTATATGGTGGTTGAGACGCAGAATGAGGAGGGATGCTTGAAGCTGGGCCAGGGCTTGTATTCTGCGATAATGGCGTGGGTTGCTGAGTCTGCAGAGGAGTCGGAACGGTTTCTGAGGCCTTGAGCTTCGCTAAATCTAATGTGGAAAAGAAATGGACAACTAACAATTCCAACCATGGGTTTATCTTATCCAATTTATAATCCGAATCAATGTAGAGACCGCCAATATAGGACTGAAACAGCTCGGCGTAAATATAGTGATCTTGGCCTTCTGCAATATTTAATTCATTGACAGAGTACTCTTCCAAATGATAGAGCTTCGCCCATTTTATCATATTGTGAGTTGATAATATTTGGTTTCTTAACACAATGATCTCCTCTTTATTGAGCGATTTATATGTTTTGTAAATCATCTTAAAGACGACTTCATTAAGAACAGACTCTCCCAGAACTTGCAGTCTCGCATTATGTTCCTTCAAGTTGTATTTTGGATTTGACAGGGCAGATTTGTGAGTAAAAATGGCAATGAGAGTAGTTTCGTCAGTTAGCTTTGGTAATTCAGGTGGGTAGGCACCATCTGTCTCGACTTTTCCAACGGAATTGAACTCAATAAGTTTCGAACGGTCGTTAAATTTTGCGATGTCAGACCTTATTGACTCCCAAGTTGACTCAGGTAATGGAATCTTTGCAACCTTTAAAAAATCGTGTAAGACACTCAAATTCGACTTGATCTCACTTCCAACCTGGACCAATGGGTTGTTTGCGAGTTCTTTAAGATCAGGCGGTGTGTCTGGCGAGGCCAGTAAAGCTTGAATGTCCTCTTTTGTGTAACCAAATCGTGCAATATTGTCCACGATGTTCTGCAAATCGCTCACATCTTTTTTGACCTGAAAGAGCCTACTGAAGGACCAGTTCTCCTTTTCTTCGGTCATTGTAGTCCAAGAGCTTTCAAGGTGCAATAGCCTGGAACTGGTGAAGATTGATGATGTTCTTCAGTGAAAGAGTTTTTTTTTCAGAGATATTTCGCGAAATTACAGAGTCGAGTCGGATCATGAAAGATCTAAACCATAGTGCCTTATTTTGGTAACTATGTTCTATATATCTGGTTGTGGCTGTGTCCATCAAGACTTAGACTCAAGTCTAGACTCATCAAAGATCTCGTCTTTTGCTGGATCAAACCCCACTGGCTTGTTCGAAGTGCTTTTAGGAATAGCAGCACGTAACTTTGTATACTTCTCAATAATCTCCTTATTAGCCAGCGCATCCATTGCAGCTCTACAACCGGCTTCCTTTGTGTTCTTGCCAGTACCAGTACCTAAAACGTCTCCCTCCTTAGTTTGAACTTGTACCACAAAACTGGTCATATCTTTATCCTGTGTCCTTTGAACAGTCTTGTAGTTCAATCCCAGACTGGCATAACCTATCAATGAATAGAGTTCTACTTTTGCATTGGTATTTAGTTCAGCGGTATTTTCAGATTCGTTCAATCTCTTGATAATATCATCTCCATTTTCTTTCAATAGTAGTTCAGCTAGCTGCGACAGCCAGTTATAGACAATAGGATAGTTATCAGAGCTTTCAGTGATTAGTCCGCCAATGTAAGCTTCGAAAACATCAGCATAGATTTTCATTTTACCCTTGGCGACGCTTTCATCCACGTTTTGTTTCAACTGCTTGTCGAGGCCGTACTTAAAAGACCATTTCTGTAAGGTAGCATTGTTAATTAGACGGGTTCTTAACTGCGATAATTCACCTTCAGATGCATTGGGATATTTGTTATAGACGATCAAAGTCATTATGTTATTCAACACTGAATCCCCTATGAATTCTAACCTTTCATTATGCGTATGAATAACTTCTTTCTTTGAAAGAAACAGCTTGTCCTTAACTAGAGATTTATGAAGGAAAACTTGAGCTCTGATAGCAGCATCTTTAATAGGAGGTATTGAAGGAAAATGATTTGGTAATCTTTTTGGATCTTTTTCCTCTTTGGCCCTCTTGATAGACTTGGAATCTAGCACAAGTTCTACATCTTTGAATGAGACAGGATCAAACGAGTGCTCAAAATTCAGTATTTGGTCAAAAATAGAAAGCTTTCCTTCTTCATAAAGAGTCTTCAACTTTGATGCCAGTGTTAATTTTGATCTTTTTAATGCTAAAATTACTTCATTAGATTCAATGTTCGAACTTTCTCTTTGTATTTCTTTCAGTGTCTCTTCATTTGGTGCCTTTTCTATGATCTCAGATATAGCAGATGATAAGTTTGACACAGCACGTTCCACGGCTAATACAACTGATAAACCCAGTTCTTCATGCTTTGGCGAGAAGGATGATAAGTTTAAAGATTTGGCGGACTCACTTATCTCACTGGACAAGTCATCAGTTTTCATTTTCTTCAGCTGGTGAGATGATTCCGCACTGCTTAAAGAATCAACATAGGAACGTTTACTCATCGGAAATGGGGATTATAGATTATTGTGCTGCTTCTCTGCTTTTACTTACCAAAAGTACCAAAGAACATGAGATGAGTTCGCGAAAATTTTGATTCAGATACCCACCCCGGGTAACAACGATCTATGTACTACTTATAAAGAGCTAAACGATTCTGTATTAAAACTTAAACTTGCCAACTTCTTCGTCTTCGTCTTCGTCATCTCCAATACCTATGTTATCATCACTGTTTTTATTTTCCCGCTGGGCAGCTTCTGTTTTTATCCTCTTTGTATTATGATCAGTTTCACTAGACGCTCTTTTGCCAGCAGTTGGAACTTCGTAAACACGACCAGAAGACAAGAGTCCTGACTCTGAAATGACTCTTTCCTTCAAAATTTCATACAATTTTTTAGGCTCTATATCACCGTTTTCTTCTTGTGTAACCTCAATCTCAGTCAATGGAACATCTTCCTCCTCACTGCTTTCTTGATCATAAAGTGGCTCATCTTGAGTTTCTGAGCCACCATATTTTGTTATCTCAGACTCTTCCAAAACAACAGGACCGTCTTCCTCATTTTCTCCATCTTCTCTCTCATCGTCATCTCCTTCTTCCTCTTCTTCTTCTTCTTCTTCTTCTTCAGATGAAGACTCGTACTCCAATAATTTGCCAAACGGTTCAATGTCAATCCCATCATAAACTGGGGAATCGAAAACCCTCAAAGTACCATTCTCTCCCTCTTCAATACTGGCATTGAAACCAGGAATTCTTAGACCAGGATAACTCGGTGGCGGGCCAATGGATTGCATCTTAATAACCCAAGGAGGTGTGACACCTTTCGGTATACCTAGAGCATTTCTCAACTCATCTGAAATAATAGTTGGTTTATACTGTTTGTAATCTATATTATCATCCAACTCTTTTCCTTCGAAATAAATCTCACCATATCCATATAGTCTTGGCTTTGTCTGAAACTTGAAAAATGCATCATATAGTCTTTGATAATCCATATCCAGTCTATTCAACTTAGGTTGAACTTTCTCTCTAGAGGTCTGTTTTAGTGATTTTTCTTCGTCTTTAGTAGTGTCCCTCATATCAGTAATTCCCGTCTCGCTTATGAACTTCGGTAATGTAAATGCCTTCTTCTCAAATCCTCTTCTCCCTGATAAATATTCTCTTTTGAATTGCCAATGGATTGGGACAGGAATAAAGTTCTTTTCATTTTTTAGCTCAACAACGAGTTTGGGATCAGCAGCATCGGTATCATACCATTGGACTAGCTCTGGACGCTTCGAGAATGTTTTCAGCTCAGATAACGGTATCTTTTGCTGTTTCCTCTGCTTTCGTTTACTGATTTTTTCTTCATTCGAGTCGTCTTCCTCATCTTCTGAACCTTGCAATATATTTTGGGAAGGTTGATCTTCATCATCGTCCATTATATCACCTTTTGTTGCTGATTCTGGAATGATTTTTTCGGTGTGAAACCTGTCAAATACGTGTTTGAATTGAGAAAAAGCTTCATTTTCTAGAATTGTGTCTATCTCATTTACTAGTAAATTCTCTGATAGTGCTGAACTCTGGATCTTTACTAGTCCACTATTATCTTCTGCTCGCTCTTCGTGATCTTTTTCTGTTGAAGCTACTTTAGTTTCAGCACTTGGGTTGTTTTTCTCATCATTCTCTTGCTTCTTCTGTTTCAGCTTCTCACGACGCAATTGGTTCTTTGACTTCTTCACTTTGCCCATTGCTAGTAATCGATCAAAAGTTATTCTGTCCAACTTGCCCAGAGTGATTGTAATAGTAAAGATCAATTTTGAGTTTATACCTTTATACAAATTTTCGAAAATAGAATTATGTAATCAATATCACTAAACATGAGTAGTAAACCACTAAACTCGGCTCTCCACAAAAGTAGCAGTAATTTTGACAGGAGAAGTGGCTAGTTGAATGAGATATACACTCTTTAACACATCGCTAAAGCTAAAGTGATATTGTTTGTCAATTGTGGTCCAGAAGATCAATGGAACTGTTTTGTACATTCATGAGTTGGTTCTGATGTTATCTTCAATTTTATCCAGTCTTTTTGTTATCCTGTTTACTGTAAAATGTGTCAGTAGGAGCTTGAAAGACTTAAAGTATTTATTAACTTACCCTTCTCAAGCAATATCTGTTCATTCTGGTCTATTTGCTCGCTCTATTGAAATGTCTATTAGTACATGTATCCTCTCCATTTTGAAACTAATCCAAACACTTACCATATCATTCAGCATATTCTCAATCTCTGTAGCCACATCAAATATTGTCACAATACTACTCGTGTTTTCGTCTCCTGACCCATCATTGGTCTGGTCGGCAAACCTATTTGTCTCGTTGCTTTTGTTAGGTGTTGACAATGGAGCTTCTTTCTGTATATCTTTGTCTGGTGCTTCTATTGTGTCAGCGACTTCGGATGCGTCCAAAAAAGATTCCTGTGATGCTGATTTTGAGTTACTATGAGACATGTTACTCCAATCAGTTGAGTTTACTGCGTTTAAAGTGTGCTGGGATTGAGAACTCTCTCTTTTAGACTGTTTTGTTTTGAGGGTTTAAACCAATTGTTGAAGTGCTTCATAACCATTTTTTCTTAAAAACTAAAAACAGACGCGTGAAAAGTTCATTATTTACGTTATACGGAGATTAATGTTGGCTTTAAGCGCATGATTCGACTAGTAAACCCGGTTGTTCTGATACCCAGAAACTTGAAGGCCTTACAAATTAGACTCAAATCAACATTACCGGATTTCCAAACAGTCTCATCCTACTTAACCTACGCTAAAACTAAGAAATTAGATACCGGAAGCACTGTTTTCAATGGTACGACTTATGAATTGACATCAATTGAAGTTCTCGAGAAGGTATTCAGCCCCATTGAAATGAGACATGTTGGTGGCAGTGATGATAAGGGAATAGATGCCTTGGGTTCATGGGATATCTCCAATCTCTTTCAGAATCACTCATCTGTGGAATCACTCACAGAAATACCCAAATCTTTAGCATTACAAGATACGATAGTAACACCAGTCTTATCACAGTCCTCCAACCCCAAAATCAACGTTCTGGTCCAATGTAAAAACTATTCACGGAAAATCACTCCAAAGGAAATAAGGGAGCTGTCAGGGATCTACCATAATGCCTTCTCGAGAGAAGAGGAGAAATCAAAGAGTATTGTTCTCTTCTGTGCACCTTCATCAATGACCAAGAAAGGTATTGAACAGTTGAATAATTCAAACTTCCCAATCGGCTATTGCCAAATATCTAAGATGATACAATGGAAGAATGGCGATAAATATAGCTCAAGGAATTACAAGACTGGTCAACTTCAGGCATTCTATGCAAACCCTGTTCTCTTGTCCTTATTTTACGGTGTCGACTTTTTAAGTTATATAAATCAGTTTATAGATGATACGTGAAACTAAAAAATCAAAACTAAATAAACCACAGTTACTAATATCTCATTAATCATTCTTTGTATCTGATATAATCGGTTATGTTTATTATTTGGGGATTCACATGATGAATTTCAAGTTGACATCAATTGGATGAGATGAGCTTAGTTGTGGTTTCTGTGAATATTTACCCCTTAAGGCAGCTCTCATATTGTTCAACAGTGAAATATAACTTTGATTAGAATCGGCAGCCATAACATTGATAAACGAATAAGACATCGCACCAGTGGCTAAACCAAATTCAGTGGTATCAGCACTTGTTTGTTCATCCTTGGAACCTGATAACATGATAACATCCGCAGGTGAGAAATTCTTTGCAATTTGTTGTTGTCTATTAGAATCCCCTCTTGTGACTCTGCTAAAGGCACTGCCTAAAGAGGAAACAACACCTGAAATATTCCCTTGTGCATAATTCATTATAGCACTAACACCATTCATACCAACATCCTTTAACATATTAGGTTCCTTAATAACACCTTTAGTAGAGTATACGTAAGGGAGATCCATAGCGGTACCACTATGACAACTATCAAAGAAAGCAGTCAATCTAGCACCAGAAGGCAAAGGACGAACCAAGAGCGCATGTATAACGTCATCAATGATTGATCCAGCGGTCTGAAAATCAACAGGATAGATACAGGAATCATAACCAGATTCTTCCTCACCTGTTAGATTCTTTTCTAGACCACCATGACCTGAATAATGGAAAACCAGAGAGTCGTTTGGTTTAGCTTCCGAAACCAACCACTGCATGGCTCTAATGATATTTGCTCTAGTTGGAACCTTGACCATCTGTTGTTGATCATCAGTTAGCATCACGATGTCCTCGCTTCTGTAGCCAAATTTATCTATCAAGAAACGACACATTGCATTCGCATCGTTGATACAGCCTCTCAACTGACTCTTTGTGCCGAAATAGTTAATTCCAATAATCAGCGCCTTTCTCTGCCCGGTACATTGAGAGTATTGATAGTTCATACCATGGTTGAACTGATTTTGGGCTGGAGGCCGAGGTGCATCTCTACTTACATCCTGTTGGTTTAACCCTGGAGGTGGAGCTGTTGGCCTTTGGTACTGGGAGCTCTGCTGTTGGTTGTATTGTGGTCTCTGAGGAGGAGGAGGTGGTGGTGATGCTCCATAGCCATATCCTCCTTGTGGGGGTGGCCCTGGGGGAGGACGTGCGTAGTTCCCGTTGTTATTGGTGTTGTAGTGGTTGCTGTTGTATGAGTTTCTTCCCTGGCCTGGAAACATTGTCTCTTTGCCTTTGTCAGGTGGCTGAACTGGTGTTTTGATCTGTCAGAGATGGAAATTTCAGCAGCATTATATAGACATCATGAAGAAATACCCGCGAAGTGGTCTAAGCCATGCTGGACACAACAGATGACAAGTCAAAGAATTAATTCTTTGTTCGCGGTGGGATGACTCCAATTCCCTGTTTCTTTCAGCCAATTAACGATGTATGTAATGAGCTCCCTGTTTCTAGAAGTCTAGCAAGTTGGTTACTTATCAACTGCTCCAGAAGTTGAATTCCACGGTCTAAATAGGGACATCTCCGGACTGTTCACTACTGAAAACGGGACAGCCGCGAAATCTTGGGAACCCGCCCTTTATTTTGTTTCTGTTTCTCTCAATGAAGAAATGAATCATAGTGAATCATAAAAACAACAACAAAAGGCATCGGAAAACACCTCTCTACTGAACAAAAATTCTATCTCTCAACCCAATCACTTTTATCATAACTCACTGCATAAACTTGCTAAATACCTCCACTAAAAGCTGAGCAAGGCAGACCCTTAATTCTTCTGATTATCCCCGTTGCCTTCTTTCATTGAATCCCCATATTGATAAACAATCATGTTTTCAGCAGTAAGAAGATATTTCAAGAGAAATCGGAAGTCGATATTTGTTGGTTCAAGCATTGTCGCCGTCCTATATTTCACACTTGGTTATCTACGCAAGAAATTCGCTGAGTATCAACTAAAGCTGGCCGAAGAGAGATTTTCAAGGGAGCAAATCCGTCGAAGATTTGAACAGACCCAGAAAGATGCCTTATACACAATTTATGCTCTGGTACCTGTGTTGAGCACACCCATTCTCGAGAGCTTGCCAGTGGAGTCGATAACGCAGTCTCTACAAGCCAGAAGACTTGAAAAGAAGGGCAGTATTCAGGGTGGTTCAAGTTTGAATGGTGATGATGTTTCGAGTACCACCACGGAATCTGCTGTACAAAGTAATTCAGTTGGTGATAATAGAAAGACTAAGAATGAGCTATGGTCAGAGTTGAAAAGTTCCAGTCTAACAAGATTACTCACTTTAATCTATTCAAATGCTTTGTTGATTTTATTTACAAGATTACAACTGAATATATTAGCAAGAAGAGAGTACCTCGATGACGCTTTGAAATTGGCTGCCTCAAAACATGGGTTCAATGAGTCTAAGAAGATAGATTTGGTGGACAATACTTTGAACAACCAGGAGAATTATGTCAATGAACAAGCCTACCTATCTTTCAGCTGGTGGTTATTGAATCGTGGCTGGATACAAATTAAAGATCGTGTTAAGAGAGCAGTTGATGAAGTGTTTCAAGATATCAACCCAAGAGTTGAACTGTCATTAGATGATTTCGCTAACCTTTTGGGTAAGACACAGCAATTGATTGAAAATGGAGATGAAGAATTCTTAACCTCGATCCTATTACCTCCTTCAAACTTAGAGAACTTTGTCATCCAGCAAACATTGGATGACCAGTCTTTGAATGCTTTAAACTCTTCAGAATCACCATCAAGATCAAAGGATAACTTAAGAATCCTACTAGATGAAACTTTCAACTACGTCAATTCGTCTTCAAGCTTGATTGTTCTCTCGTCGGAGGTCAATATTGGTATCTCCACATTCTTGAACTATATCGCTCTATCCTTGTCTACCAAACTGGCCATTGAAGAAATAAGACCAGATGAAGTAAAGTTCAAGCTAGCTGTTCTATTAGCTAGCACAACAAAGGCCGCCAATGACTTCAAGCACTCCTCTTCCTCTATTGGTAATGACTATATTAACAACATGGACAAGGTTCCCGAACTGGATGAGCTAAGTGCCAGTGTTTACTCAAACTTTGATATACAGTGAAGTATGACCGAATGAGATAATTATGATGAGACAAAAGCTCTTAACTATGGTGAAGGCAATGAGACTTGAGACAATATTTTCATTTCCCAAACATGTGGATTGTCTCATTGTAGCATGTGTAAATATCAGAACGGCCTAATATACGCGTAATTCTGGTCATAGCAGCTCCAGCTCACAACTTAGCATCCAGATTGCACACGCGTAATAAACTTATTTTGTTTTCACTGTACTCGTTCCTCTCACTTGAAGATACAAAGCACAG
>JAKTUE010000052.1:0-79248 GCA_030556525.1 Wickerhamomyces quercuum
TTGAAATCAAAACAAAGAAATGGTTGGCACAGCAGCAGACAATCAGATGCAAACAAAACCAACCAATCAAAGCAATTTGCTTTTATATAGAATCTACAATATAAATCCGATAATTCCAATATATCATTCCATTCGTATTTCCGATTCCACATTTGTCCATTCGAATTTTGTCCATTCTGAACCCGGTTCGAGGAAATTTGTCCATGGACATGGACAAATTTCCATTCTGAACAAACCTAAAGTGTTACCCTGCTAGTGTATTACTCCCTAGGTCTTTTTGAGAAAGACTTGATTTTTTGACCTTCAAGACTATTTTGGCCTGGTTTTGACCTGGTACAACCTGGAAAGACCTGGCACAGAGATTGATTTCATGCAGCCCCATGCACACTTTTCAAATCCTGGTACAAGCGTGTGGAAACCAATTCTACTACTTTCGCGCTAACAAAAAAAAAATCTTCCCCGTTTCTAGTGCTACCAGTTCTACTTTCTGAAAAATTATGATTCCTGTTTGTACAACATCTTTTTGAAAAGCTCTCAGCATTCTTGCAGTATGAATTGCCCAGTCATTGTACCAAAAATGTACCTAGTGCACTCTTTCTCCTCGTTAATTACGTTTCACCAGCTTCTGATTGGCCTGTTTTTCATTCTACTCCGCGAATATTACGTAAGATCAGCTATTTACCTGTTCCGCTTGTTTAGTTCCGTCACCGGTGTTAAAAAAATTTGGTGAAAAATTCAATCAGGAATAAATCATCAGTCATAGCTATTACTTTTGCTTCCTTGTTACCCCAAGAATATTCGAACCGGAAAGTAATCAAGTATGAGTATTCTATCTAAGTTAGGCTCTTCCAAAAGGTATGTGTTCAATTATTCTTTTTCTTTCTTTCTTACAAAGCGTGTGTGGAGGCTAACACCATGAATAGGGCTTTCTCAACCTCATCATCTAAATATGAGAAAGTGTTGAATAAATATTCCAAGATTATCACCCAGCCTAAGGATCAAGGTGCATCCCAGGCCATGCTTTACGCCACTGGTTTCAAGAAGGAAGATTTCAACAAGGCCCAAGTCGGTGTTGGATCTGTCTGGTGGACCGGTAACCCATGTAACATGCATTTGTTGGACTTGAACTTCAAATGTTCTGATTCTGTCAACAAAGCTGGTTTGAAAGCCATGCAGTTCAATTCCATTGGTGTTTCTGATGGTATCTCTATGGGTACTGCGGGTATGAGATACTCTTTGCAATCAAGAGAAATTATTGCCGATTCTTTCGAAACCATCACCATGGCTCAACATTATGATGCCAACATCGCCATTCCATCTTGTGATAAAAATATGCCTGGTGTCTTGATGGCCATGGGTAGACACAACAGACCTTCAATCATGGTCTATGGTGGGTCTATTAACCCAGGATCCCCAACTTGTGGATCCTCAAAAATCCCAGATAAGATTGATTTGGTCTCAGCTTTCCAATCTTATGGTCAATATATTTCCAAACAAATCACTGAAGAGGAAAGACAGGACATTGTGGAGCATGCTTGTCCAGGTCCGGGCTCTTGTGGTGGTATGTATACTGCTAACACCATGGCCTCTGCTGCTGAAGTTATGGGTATTACAATGCCAAACTCCTCATCTGCCGTTGCTACATCTCAAGAGAAGATTGACGAATGTGCTAATATTGGTTATGCCATCAAAAACCTAATTGAGCTAGACATTAGACCAAGAGATATCATGACTAAAGAATCGTTCAAAAATGCTATTACTTATGTGGTTGCCACTGGTGGTTCAACCAATGCTTGTTTACATATGATTGCCATTGCCCACTCTTGTGGTGTCAAACTAACATTGGATGAATTCCAAAGTATCTCCGATAAAACTCCACTATTAGCTGATTTCAAACCATCAGGTAAATATGCGATGGCTGAACTAGCCCAATATGGTGGTACACAAGGTGTCATGAAGTACTTACTGAATGAAGGTTTCTTAAACGGTGATTGTTTGACTGTCACTGGTAAGACCATGGCTGAAAACTTATCAAAATCTTCTGGTTTAGCTGAAGGCCAACCAATCGTCAGAACCGTTGACAACCCATTGAAACCAAGAGGACATTTACAAGTCTTGTATGGTTCTTTAGCCCCAGGTGGTTCTGTTGCTAAAATCACCGGTAAAGAAGGTACCTACTTCAAAGGTAGTGCCAGAGTTTTCGAAGATGAACCAAGTTTCATTCATGCTTTAGAAAATGGTGAAATCAAGAAAGGTGAGAAAACAGTTTGTATCATTAGAAACGAAGGCCCAAGAGGTGGTCCAGGTATGCCTGAAATGTTGAAACCATCTTCTGCTTTGATGGGTTATGGTTTAGGTAAAGATGTCGCTTTGATCACTGATGGTCGTTTCTCTGGTGGTTCTCATGGTTTCTTGATCGGTCATGTTGTGCCAGAAGCTGCACTAGGTGGTCCAATCGGTTTAGTGAAAGATGGTGATATTATTGTCATTGATTCTGATAACAACAAGATGGATCTATTAGTCTCTGAAGACGAATTGGCTGAAAGAAGAAAAGGTTGGGTTGCTCCACCTCCAAGATATACTAGAGGTACTCTAGCTAAGTATGCCAAATTAGTTTCTGATGCTTCCCACGGTTGTGTTCTAGATGGTGATGATTAGGTCCGTTTTACTTCAATGTTGATTTTTGTTTTATTCTTTTTCTTTTAGTATGAGTTTGTTTTGTTAATAGTGGGTTGGCTTTTCAATTATTAGTCCGGTAATTTGTCCTATGAAAGGATATCATGTCATTATATTAAATTCATTATTATTATATTTATTTGTTTGGTTGCATTAACACATTTAGTGCTTGGTTATTATCTGTCTCATCAACAACAGTATCAAAGAAGGTACAGGTTGAAATTATGTTTAGGGAGTACGTATTATTCACATAGTCAAAGGTTCAGTATTTATCGAAATAAACGAGGATCCTTACATAGAAAAGAAGAGCGAACTCGTATAACTTTCCGCCAAATTATAATTAGAAAAGTAGTTAAGTGCTAGAAACTCGGACAGTAAGTGTTATGCTGCACCAACCGATGAGGTAGAACTTTTTTTTTCGCATTAACAAACATTTCTCAAAGAACATAGAAACTGAAAGCATCAAAAGGAACCCAAACTGCTGAAATATGTCGAAGGTGGAAGCCATTTTCACGGGAGCAAATAGACAGACCCATGTTGCGGACATTCACCGCTCAAAGCACATTGTTGCTTTCGGTGCCGGTAAAACGATTGCCTTATGGAACCCAATCGATAAAGACTCTTTTGGAGTATACTCAACTTTGAAAGGCCATACAAGTGAGATCACTTGTGTTAGGTTCGTTCCTGATAGCGATTACATGGTCAGTGCGTCTGAAGATTTCTCGATTAGAGTTTGGAGATTCAAATCTGAGAAATCTGTGTATATGGAACCTGTCCAGACTTTAGACTACCATAAAAATTCAATTACTTGTATTGGTATTTTTGAAAAGTTTTTCATTACAGGGGATACTGATGGCAAAATTGCTCTATGGAGATTGGATAGGGGTAAAGCCGATCAAGTGCATGTATTTCAGAGTAATGTTGGTGTTTTACCTTTATCTTTGGCTATTCAAGAGATTGATGAAAACCAATATGTTTTGGCCCTTGGTGGGACAAAGCTTCAAATATTTATTTACAGCTTTACTTTCAAAGATGATAAATTTGATAATTTCCAGCTTGTTTCTTCATTGGAAGGGCACGAGGACTGGGTCAAAGCACTAGCTTTCAAAAAGCAAAATGATGGTGACTATTTATTAGCAAGTGGTTCACAAGATAGATATATTAGACTATGGAGACTCAGAACAAATGATCTAATTGATAGATCTGATGAGGATGAGACAAAGCTAACACTATTGAGTAATAAGCAGTACAAATTCAAAATTGAGAGTACTGAGGTTGCCATTAATTTCGAAGCATTAATCATGGGTCATGATGATTGGATTTCATCTTTACAATGGCATGAGAATAGATTAGAGCTACTAGCATCTAGTGCGGACACTGCCATGATGGTGTGGCAACCAGATGACGTTTCCGGTATTTGGGTTTGTTCTTCAAGACTTGGTGAAATAAGTACCAAAGGTGCTAGTACCGCTACTGGTTCTTCTGGTGGCTTTTGGGCGTCAATTTGGTTCAGTGATGAGGAAGGTATCGAATACATTTTAACTAATGGTAAGACAGGGGCTTGGAGAATATGGAAATCCAATGAAGCTGGTATTTATGATCAAGGACTTGCGATTTCAGGTGCTACTAGACATGCTACTGATATATCATGGTCCATTAATGGTGACTACTTGCTATCTACATCTTTGGATCAAACTACAAGGCTATATTCGAAATGGTTGAATAACAGTGATGGAACCAAAAGATTGAATCCAACGTGGCAAGAGTTCGCAAGACCCCAGATTCATGGGTATGACATGATATGTATTTCAACTTTATCAAACACTAGATTTATTAGCGGAGGTGATGAAAAGATCTTAAGGTCTTTTGATGAGCCTCGTGGGGTTGCTAATATCCTAGGGAAGTTTTGTGACATTAAATCGGAGAATGAAAACGTAATGCCAGAATCAGCTTCATTACCTGCCCTAGGGCTGTCCAATAAAGCGACAAGTGATGCTGAAGAAAGAAGTGCCCCATCAGCTCAAGATGCCTATCAATCAAGAGAAACAGACGACACGAACAACATTTCATACGAGATCTTGAACTCATTAACATTGCCACCATTTGAGGATCATTTACAAAGACATACCTTATGGCCAGAGATTGAGAAATTGTATGGTCACGGTTATGAAATCATTTCAGTTGATTCGAGTCCAGATAAGAGATTAGTTGCAAGTTCATGTAGATCCAATACTCAACAGCATGCTGTGGTAAGACTATTTGATACAGCAACTTGGCAAGAGATCAAGCCAAACTTAAAACTACATGATTTGACGGTGACAAGAGTCAAGTTCTCACCAGATGGAAAGTATCTACTTACTGTTTCAAGAGATCGACAATTTGGGCTATGGGAAAGAAACTCGGAGGATGAAAGTTTTCAATTAGTTGCGAAGAACGAGAAGGCACACACGAGAATCATTTGGGATTGTTCTTGGTCTCCATTAGAGTTCGGTAAATACTTTGTCACTGCCTCAAGAGATAAAACGATTAAAGTCTGGCAAGTGGTTGAAAGTGAAGAAGGCGTGAAAGTTGACTTGGTATTGAGCTCTGGCAAGTTTTCGAGTCCTGTCACCTCCATCGATGTCCACCAACAGGTTTTCAATGGCAAGATTGTTATTGCAGTCGGATTAGAGGACAGCTCCATTCATATACAGTCTTTTGACAAAGAAAAGAAGAAACTCGTCAACGTTACTACGCTCAGTGAAGAAATCACACCAGCAGACAGAATCTCTAGGATCAACTGGAGTTTGCTCACCGATTCCAACCAGCTGCTACTAGCCACTGCCAGTTTTGATCACTCCACGAGAATCTACTCTGTTCAGAGTCATCTTATTGTCTGAGGATATATAGTTCTCTATAGTTCGTTGTAATCAAGCTATGATCTGTCAGGGCACTTGTTGTAGTATCCGTAACCATTTCATAGCACCCCGGCCGAGTTCTGTCCTGTGCCGATAAGGCCTTAAACTGACTGCCAAACGACCAGCAGACATCATCGAGCAAAGAGATGGAAGAAGAGACTTCACTGTTTCACCAGTCCCACTTTCTTTTCTCACCTGCTAAGAGGAAGCACAGAAGCTGCACGCTACGGCAATCTAGATCCACAGCAAGAGCTTAACAACGCGTTTTGACATAATTCTGATAATTCTGATCTCCGCGCATTTTGTGTTCTCTTTTTTTAAAGCAAAACTACTGAAAACCAAATATTCAGCTCTTCAATCAACTGCTTGTGCTTCCTTTTTCTTGTTCTTAAGCAGGCAATTCCCCCAGTTTCCCGTGCTAATTTGACTCTCCATAGATGGCAAGAATGGTGGTTCCAGGAGCACTGGCTCATAGGCTCAAGCGAGTGAGGCCGCTCGTAGCTATCCTGTTTGCGCTGATGGTGCTCTTCTACTACTCCTTCATGAACGAGGAGTACTCTTTAAACCAACACCAAGAAGAAACAGCCCAACCCAGAATTACAAAGATCACACCAGGAGCGGGCAGTGAACCCAACGAACAAGTTCTATCGCAAGAAGAGCTGGAAGAAGAGGAGCTCTCCACTCCTCATGGCTTGAAGGAGAAGAACAAGTACTTCCCACTTGTGAGCCCGGAGAACGAACACTCCAAAATAGAAGACTTCACTCTTCCAGAGAAGTACTTTGAGGACCAGTTCTCGATGAAATTGAGACCAAATAAGAAGAAGTTTCGTTATGCAGTTGGCCATGAGAACTATCACAAGTTTCCTAAGATCAAGAAGAAAGATGATTACCCACTAGTTCAATCAACGTATTTTAATGACGGTGGTTTGAAAGATGAAGAAAAGCTCAAAAGGATACGAAAAGCATTTTTAGAATCATGGCAGGTTTATAAGGATCATGGATATGGTCACGATGAGGTTCTGCCCATTTCTCATGAAGCCTCTGATCCTTTCAATGGATGGTCTGCAACAATCGTTGATGCACTAGATACATTACAATTGTTTGGCTTGAAAGAGGAATTCAGCAGCGCTGTTACTTATTTAAGAAAAGTCAACTTCAAACAGTCTTTTAGAGATGATATTCCAGTTTTTGAAAACACCATTCGTATTTTGGCTGGGCTAATCAGTGGATATGAAGTCTCTGGAGAGAAGTCATTATTGAAAAGCGCAAAGGAGTTTGCTGACTTATTAATTGAGGCTTTTGATACCCCAAACCACATGCCTTTGTTGTATTATAAATGGAGAGATGATATACAAAATAGATTTGCCTCAAAAAGCGCATGCCTGGCCGAAGTTGGATCATTATCTTTGGAATTTTCAAGGTTAACTCAATTGACTGGCGATAATAAATACTATGATGCTATTACTAGAATTACAAAACTATTTGAAAATTCTTTTGATAACTTCCTTCTCCCAGGATTATACTCGAATAGAGTTGATATCTCTGGTTGCAAACTCTTAAATCCAGAACAAGTAGAAGGTCTCAACAGTGCTAAGGTTGTTAAAGTTATCATGGATGGGAAATACGATCATTGTCTGCTCCAAGATAAAGTTAAAGCTTCTGCTAAAACAGAAATGTACTCATTGGGTGGATTGGGTGATTCCTTTTATGAGTACCTTCCAAAGATGTTCCATTTACTAAGAGGCCATGAACATGAATCCAAAGTGTACAAAGAGATGTATCTCAGAGCAATGGAACAGATCAGAAAATTTATGCTTTTCAGACCAAAAATTCCTCATAGCGAGAATATCTTATTTGTTTCTTCAATTGAAGCTTCAAAGGGACCCTCTGAAATATCCATTGACCAAGATTTAGATATGCAACACTTGACTTGTTTTGCGGGCGGTATGTTTGCCTTGGGAGCAAGACTCTTTGATATCCCGGAGGATATGGAAATTGCAGAGAAAGTAACTCGTGGCTGTGTTGAGATGTATGAACGGTTGCATATAATGCCAGAAAGCTTGAAAACAGATAAAATGGAGAATTCTAAAGATCTTTATAACGAAACAAATAGGCTAGAATTGATTGAAAAAGGCACGGCCCTACACCCATTCAATGTCAAAGGTGAAGACGCTCGTGAAGCTGCCAAAGAGGCACTATTGAGACAGTTGGAAAAAGCAGAGAAGGCAGAAGCTGCAGAAATAGCTGCAAAATCGACTGATAATGATGATTCTGCTAAAACGCAACAAAATAAAAAACAAAAGCGTGATGAAATTGTACCGAGCATCAATACAGTTCCTGACAAATTACCCTTAAGGTTGAACCATCATAATGTGAACGTTTTACCTCCTTTCAAGTTTCTTGAAGGCGGTTCAAAAGTCTGGACCGTGGGTAAGGCATTCAATCAGTCTCTCTGGATCAATTCTATGGATCCTAAATATATATTGAGACCAGAAGCTATTGAATCGGTCTATTACATGTACAGAATCACCGGAGACTCTAAATGGAGAGATTATGGCTGGACCATGTGGAAGAATGTTGAGAAGTACTGTAAAACTTCGGATGATCAATTTACTTCTTTGTATGATATTACAAAAGATAGAGATGATAAGAATTTTGCAGACTCCTTGGAGAGTTTCTGGTTTGCTGAAACCTTGAAGTATTACTACTTGTTGTTTGAAGATATATCGGTTTGGAGTTTGGATGATTATGTCTTCAATACTGAAGCACACCCTTTCAAGTTGGTTTAACTAGTTCTCATACGTTATATGATGAGCTTATAGCCATTTAATTATATGTTTTTGTTTGATTTTATTATACAAGGAACAACCTGTTCTCCCTTTTTAGTAACGAACGTTTTGAGTAAGTCCTTCTTTCCTAGTTGTTATTGAAAGTTAATCAACGACCTTCCAGGTTGGAATGATTTGTAAGTATCTGAAGTCATTATGATTACCATGCATACCTTCGTGGAATGGTGCGAAGATGACATATGTGAGAATCAACAAACTAAAGGATAATAGATAAGCACCATACTTAACAACTGGTCTGCTTGCACTCAGAATCAATTCTAAATAATAACCAAAGACAAAAATGGCAAAGAATAAAGCAGGTACATAGTGATGAACATACGTAACTCTTCCCATGATGACAAAAGGCAAGAAATGGAAAACCCAACCAATGAAAGGATAAACACCTTTAATCAAAAATTCGGTTAACTCTTCATAGCTCCAATCCAGTCTTTGACGTTGGTATTTGATGATATAATAAGCAGTCAACAGGACAAAAGCAGTTAGAGCTAATGTTGAGCCCCATGTGTTAAATAAATTACCTATCAAAAAATATCTATAATCCATAAAACCCCAACCGCACATTCTCAAACCTATATGAAGAGTAGGCCATTCCCACCATTTAGAAGCCAAATTGTCGTATTTATCACCGTCTGGCACCAACGCATTGTTTGAGGAGGCCATGGCAAAATTGATCAAGATGAAATCTGACCAAAAGTTGGACTTAGGAGGAACGTAAGTCTCATCTATCTCTAGTTTCTTGTTGATGTGATCCTCAATGTTCCACCAGGTTGATTTATCATTTTTGGACCAAGAATACTTACAAACAACTTCGGATTGTTTGAAACCCCACGCAGGATAGGCCATACCAGTAGTTGCTAGATAACAACCCATATCAGAATGTTTCAATCTGAAACTAGTGGACAATGGGTGTAGGACGTCCTTGTCTTCTTTTGGGAATGTTCTGTTTCTCGATGGTAGTTGTTGAACAATTTCGAAGACCCAATCATCTTTAGAGTCACCAACGGTTTCTGAACCATAACCAGACACTTCTTTATGATTTTTAGAGACATGGCCTGGGATATCGTGAGAATGTAAGTTAACACCTGTGAATTTATGACCTAATCTGATACGATCACCATTGCGTACCGCACCATGTGTTATATTGTTACCATTGAGCTTCAAACCAGAAGCTCTTGAGTATTTAAGAATCCAGTTGTTATTACCATCTGAATGACCATAAGCCGTGATTTGTTGTTGATTAGAACCTTCTGGATAGATCTGATGATGTGAATGCAATAAATTTGGACTTAAACCATGTGATCTAATGGTGACTTCTGAACCATAAAGAACATTTCTTGGAGATGGTTTAATCTTATTGTTCTCTAAATTGACTTGGAATAAAGAAGAAGTGGAAGCATCACCAGTACCTGACTTGTATAGCAAAGAAAAATGAACATAGAAGGAGACCAAGTAAACTAGGAATGGTATTATAATCAAAGTAGCAATACGAACAGCCCAATGCTTGGAATATTTTCTCCAGTTGAATTCCTTTTCAAAGAACTTCTCTACCAAGTCTTGTACAGTGTATAATCCAACAACAGCAGTGACGAATAAACCAACCCACTTAACAGAGCACACACATCCAATAGATAGACCAGTTAAAATCATCCACATGTACCATTTAGGTGTGAACTCTTGACCTTGTTTCTTCAAGCTGTGAACCTTATTAAAAGTTAAAAAAGTAGTTGCGGTGAAGAACAAAAGAATTGAGTCCAACAGGATAAATTTACCTAAAGCGATATACGAACTTTCTAACGTTATCATTAAAGTGATCAAATATGTTGTGATGAGCTTTAGTTCCAAAGCTTTGGCTGTGAAGTAAGCAACCGGGATTACAGCAGCACTGAAAATGGCATTGAAGATACGCATCGTCTTGAAATCACAGTTCTCTGGATATTTGGTACCAGACTTGAATTCAAAGTCCCCATCAAATCCGGCAATCCATTCACTTAGACCGATTAGCATTTTGCCTAAAGGCGGATGGACATCATGATAAAACTCATGTTTGATGTAGTATGAACCAAATTTACCGAAATGGGCTTCATCCCAAACGACTTTTGGAGCAATATCAATTAAGTGAAATCTAACATATACAGCAATGGCAGTAAATACCAATGGCGCAACAAAACTCTCATAACTTAGGATTTTCTTCGCAATTGAACTGAACTTTGAAGGTTTTGGAGGTTGTTTCTCTTCAGAGTCTTCCACTTCCGATTGGAGTAGCACTGCAGACTCTGCAGTCTTCTCACCGCGGTATTTCAGCTCAGACTCATGTTTGGAGACACCAGAAGCGTCTGCAGCCATTGTTAGCAAGCGTGTGAGGGAGAGATTCGGGGCTGGGTGTGCTTTTTAGATGCGTCTTGGTCTTGATGCTTACTGTGTCAGCTATTTTGACGCGTTGATGAAAGCTGTTTTCGCGGTAGTATTTCTGGTTACCCTGTCAGAGATTTCATACTGATCTCAATACGAGAATGGAGCAGATTGATTGAAACGGTATCCATGTGTCTGATCCCTTTCTACTGTCCAGTTCCAGTACATTACTGAGAGAAAGGTAGGAATTGTTCCCTATTCATCTGGTATGGTTTTACCAAAAAATGAAGGCTCTACAAAGCAATATGGGCCTTTCTAGCTACGATTCAAAGATCTATCACTGGAACTTCTATATTGGAAGTCATCTATCTTCATCCGAATGTATATGGTAATAACATAAACTCTATCGCAGTTTTATTTTAGTGCCTCAGTATACTGAAATGCTAAATCAGCCAGATAATTAGGATGATCATAGAATCTCCCTGTTGATAATTTACCCTTTGGGAAGCTACCATCTGCTATCAGCTCTTCAATCTGGGCAGTACCGTTTCCTTTCTCAGTGTATGTAATTTCTATCAATAAAGCTTTGAAAGACCCATGAAGAAAGACATTGACGGTCCTCACTACGAAAGTTCCATTACGAATCTCGTAGCTGTTCCCGTTCTCACCTTTCAGCGTCTGTCTATGTAGCCATAAAGACTGCAGTTTGGTCTGTATTATATGGTCAAAGTTATCATGCGCACCGTTGGAGCTGCCACTGTTTATGAGATGTTGTGGGATCTCAGAAGATGTGACAATAGCAGATTTGTTCACAAGTGTTATCGATTTCCCCTGCTCGTGATCGAAACTAACGGCGTATAGAAAAGATGATGTTTCCTGAGTTGTCTGTGTATTGCTTTTGAAGATTTTAAGCTCGAATGACCAACGTCCCAGTATCTTTGGAAGCTCATTTGAAATTGTGTCGTGGAATGCAGTTATGCCATTTGGAGTTGCGTCCTGGACCAGAAGAATCCTGAGAGAAGCTGTTAGTGAGTGTGCGGAATATCGTCAAGCGATTGTTACTCACGCTGTTGAGACCATTTCTCCCTCTCTTTTTGCTTCCACTCTTTCTCTTTCCTGAGTTGTTTGTTGATATATTTACTATTTGAAATGCGTTTTTTTCTTGATCTTCTGTAAACTGAAATCTTTTGTAATGAACAAAACACAAAACTTGTTGCAGAAGAATAACTGCCCAACTCAGAGGAGATTTTAGATAGGTTTCAAGCTCACAAAACACTTCAAATGGTCGGATAGTCTAAGCTCACACTGGTTAAAGTGGTAAGATTACGAGCCAAGATACAATGGAACATACTTGCTATACACCATTATCTTTTCATAAACATCACTTTGAAGCGACTTCAGAAGTTAATTAGAGAGCAGACTACATCAGTATATGGTTGAAAATAATTATTGTTCATTAGTTTGGATTATAAACATAGTGCTTCAATCAGCGAATCGCAGTTTTTTAGATGGTCTTTCTTCACTAGAGTCATCGGATTTATCTGGCGTTGTTTCTTTCTTATCTTCTAGCTCATCATCACTGCTAGAGTCATTATCATCATATGTAGGTAGCATTTCATCCTCTTCTTTCTGTCTCTTAAGTTCTTCTAAAATTTTCAATTCTTTCAACCTTTCCTCTTCTTTCTGTTTCTTTAATTCTTCTAAGATGTTCTGTTCTTGTTCTCTTCTTTGTCTCTCGATCTCTTGTTGCTTTGCTTCTAGTTCCAGTTTCTTCTTCTTGATATATTCATTTCTTTCCTTCAAGCTCTCCGATTCCTTAATGATACTTTCTTTTAAATCACCCAATTGTAGTACGGTCTCATCGATAACATCAACGAGCTTCTCCAAATGTTTTGAATCTGCATCACCTAATTTCCCATGAGCGGCAACCAAAAGCTGATGATAAAATGTGTTAAATTTTACAGCTGAAGATTCCAAAACCTTCAACTTCTCTTCATTGGACAAGGACTCAAATGGTTCTTGAGAAGCACCTCCAGCACGCTTCGAAGACTTTGCAGATGATAAAGGGGTCTTGATAGACTCCGTTATACCGTCTATTTCTATAGTTTCTGAGAAAATTCGACGTTCTTTCCATATAGTTACAATCTTAATAATTTTCTTCTTTATTGGTTCGGGTACAGAGTTATATGCATTTGTTAGAGCAATGGGTAAGGTCTTCTGGAAGGCATCAATGAACTCAGTTCTCTTCTTGGATCGAGCCTGCTGTACAACGTCGTTTGCAAGATAGATCAATGGTAGCTTATTCTTCTGTGGAGCTGACTTTAAGCACTCGTTCCAGATCTCAACAATCTGCGCAGCATTTCTATAGTAAAAAAGCACCCATTGGGATGTCGAGACAATTGAGTCCTGGGATTCATCCAGTGACGTGAGCTTGTTGCGGAGCTTCTCCCCTGAAAATGACATCCTGCTCTCTCTGAACTGCGCAGAACAAGCAGCTTTGGAGTGCTAAACTTTCTTTGTTTTGGTATTTTTCGCTGGAAATTTGACAGATCCTCGCGAATATTACCTGATATGAGACCAGGTAGGGTAATTTCGAAATATGGCCAGTGAAATGGCAAATCCAAAAAAAGAACACCAAAAGCTGGTTGATCTTGAATCACTAAAGCTCAACGAACACCAATTCAAAGCCAATTCAGCTCGTTGAAACACACCGAATCCGGAAGGCACATCATTTGCTACTCACTGTTTTAAAAGCGTTTTCACGTTTGTTATAATACACAATTCCAAGCTCGCCTATATCATCACCGATATAACCCCTACATCACATTTACAATGGCTGATAAATTCCCAGAAATTGAAACAGACTCTACAGTCCCACAAGATGAGTTAAGTGAGGACTTCCTAACTAGAGAGAAACAACTGTTGGGAGAAGATGCTGACCAGTTCACAACCGAGCAAGATGGTGAAGTACTAGACCAAGAGGATGATGAATTCACCAAGTTTGAACAACAATTCCCAAACGTTGAAAACTCACAACAACAACCGGAACAGTTTCAACAAGAAGAAATCGTGGATGAAGACTTCTCAGAGCCAGCTTTCAACCCACCTAAAACCGAATCTGATGCGGTCAAAGAATGGAGAGAACGTTATCAGTTAGAAATCACCAAGAGAGACGAAGAAGATGCCAAAAAAACTAAAGAAACGAGAGAAGCAGCAGAGAAACAACTAGACGACTTTTATGATAGTTATAACACCAAGAAGGATGAAAACATCGCCAAGGCGAAAGAAGCTGAAGCTGACTTCTTAGCAAAGAGGGACGAATTCTACGCCAAAGGTGACGTCTGGAGCAGAGCTCTAGAATTAATAAAAGATTCAAAAACGAATCAAAGATTTAAAGAGTTGCTAGAGGCTAAAAGTAGAGCTTCTCAAAAATAGAGACTGTAAACGATCCCCCATTCATTTTGTTAGATGTTACTTCTGTATAATAAAAGCTGAAAAGAATAAAGAATAAAGAACAAGAGTTATTTACTATATGAAGTAAAGGATAAAAGAGTAAATTATAAATCCATTATATAAATCTATTTATTATGTCTAAATACGAATAGCTCTATTTCTGAACAAGTCAAGAACATCTATATAGTCTTCATTAACATCAGCGATATCAGTGACACCCAACAATCTCAAGGTCAATTCAACTTCGTCCTGCAAGATCTCCAAAACTTTAGAGACACCTTCCTCACCATAAGAGTGTAAAGCATACAAGAAAGGTCTTCCCAATCCGACACCTTTGGCACCTAGTGCTAAGGCCTTGACAATATCGGAACCTCTTCTAACCCCACTGTCAACCAAGATCTCAATCTTATGGTACAAGTTTCTCTTTTTCAACTCAGGAACAACCTCGGCCAGAACCTCGATACTGGATCTAGCTGTGTCCAACTGTCTACCACCATGGTTTGACAAGACAATACCATCAAATCCCAACTCGGCGGCCTTGATAGCGTCTTCCACGGACTGGATTCCTTTCAAGACGATCTTCAAGGATGTTTGTTTTCTAACCACTAACAAATCATCCCAGTTCAAATCAGCACTGATAGCTGTTTGTTTCTTCACGAAGGTTGAATCACCCTTGACTCTTGACTCTGTTTCTCTTCTACCCAATTGGGCAACGTCAACAGTGAAGAACAGGGTGGTGATCTTTCCCGTCTGTTCAGCTTCTTTGATAAGGTCTAACACATCTTGGATACTAGAACGAACGTATATTTGTAGCCATTGATCATATTCAGCATTGTTGTAAGCGTCCACAAGATCTTGTAATGGGAATGAAGTCATACTTGGGATCATTTGGATCACATTTTTCTTACCGGCAGCTGAAGCTAACGGTTTTTCACCAGCTATATTGTTATCCATGTTGGCACCTGCAAACGCAGTGATATAGAATGGCAAATCTGTCTTCGAACCTAAGATCGAAGTCTTCAGGTTGACTTTTGACACACTGTTCAAGATTCTAGGTTTTAAGTAGATTCTTTGGAAAGCGAGTTCATTTTCCAAAAGAGTGATTTCATCAGCAGCACCAGTTCTGTAATAGGCGAATGTTTCCTTTGACAACAATTTCTGAGCAATTGGTTCGAAGTCCTTGAGGTTGTAGATTTGGTGTAAATCTGGTTTGGTGTATTCACCCGAAGATGAGAGCTTCTGGATCAACAGTTGTTTCAAATCATCTGAGAGATCTGATATTCTGATGAGTTTGTTGTTGATTATGACAGAATCGCTGTCCGAAATGTCTTGAGTCATTCTTGTCTGTTCAGGTGCTACTGCTTGTAGTTCATGGGTTCAATCAATTGATCTATTCCTTCTTTTCATCGTCTACTCTGAGTTTCTCCAGGGATGGCTCGGGTTTGATGTTGAACAGTAACAGTAACAGTGGCTCCTCATCTTTCAATATTCACGTGATCATGTTTCCCGAAAAGGTCAATTTCCCAATTCGGCTACTTCCGCCCACTTTCTAACAAAACACTGTTTTGTTAGAGTCTGTTTTCAAAACAGACAAAGAGCCTGTTTTGAAAACAGGCTCTTTGTTTCTCCAGTTTCCAGAGGTGTCAACAAAACAAACAAAAAAACCCAAACCGAATACCGACGACCGAAAACCGAAATATCCAGAAATGCAGACACGCACACAAATAAGGCAGCTTCTCTTTTGGCACCCGAATCTGGGTGAGTCCACATTGACATTGACATGGAGCAAATACGGATAAGCCTGGGGTAAACTGTGAATGGTGGCATATATGACGTCCTGTGGGGAGAGGTCCATCTAGTTAGTTGAACCACTGGCAGAGCATATAATTAGATGACAAGTGGCATTTATACCCAATGCACTCTTCTTCGCTACGGTTTGGCAAATGACAAAAAGACAACACTGAGATGAAATAAATTATTCAAGAAATCTGTCTATGACAAATACTATTATTTAATCTCCATTCTTTGAGCTTCGAAACCCTTCAAAAAATTTTATGCTCTTGACTCTTCTTTCAACTCCCTCTAATAGTCCTCTTACTTAGCCACTATGCTATGATGTGTGCCGATAATGACTTTAGCAGCAGACGCAGACAGAGCATACCTCTCTTCAAGTGCTCCAAATGCAACAAAGTATCAAACAGAAAGTACAACATCGTTCGGCATGAAAAAGGATGTGGTGTGAAGTTCAATCTTAGAGACACCAACAACACTCATCTCGGCACCACAACTGATGAATCAATAAGCCCCAGCTCAGCACCTAGCTCAACACCCAGCTCAACACCCAGTTCAGCACCCACCTCAAGAAGACCGTGCAGCTCCAAGAGAAATCACACGACCTCTTCAGCAACCTCCAGGGCTCGCGTGCTTTATCATTGTGCAAAATGCTCAAAGGCTTTCAACAGAAATGACAACATGCTAAGACACCAATCTCAATGTGGGCTCAAATTCAACATTATCAAGACCAACGCTCACAAAGAAGTTGACAATTTCAAATCGAATGTCACGAAAGCTTTAAACAAGGTTCTTGACTTGATCAACACGTCTGAAATGAAGCAAATGCTGAACTTCCTAGAGGTATCGCATGACGATGATGTTGTTCCCAATGGAATTACGCATCACAACCCAAACTATAGACCTAATAGATATGTCTTGTTGGATTGCTCTGCCGTGAATGTTCTGAAATTGCTGATCACAAGAAGTTCTAACCTGCTCAATAATTTCATCACGGATGGCATTAATCGGTTTGTCAGCGATGATGGGCCAGTGCCTCCCCCAGTGACCTTGTCTCATGAATATTATATGCTTTATGATTTTAATGAGCTGCGATATGAACAGTTGCAAAAGAGTATATTGTCTTCTGCCAATCTTTTATTTCAGTTATTTGACAAGATCACGAGTGATGATAGTTTCAAGGACTCGTTGATGACAAAGTTATCAGAATCGCAGTACGATACTTGTAATCTCATCAATCTGGTCATATTGTTACAGCATTTGATCACTATTTTTGGGCTGTTAGCACTACAGAACATTGTGAAATTGGTCTTCAAGCTGTTAGGTCTAAAAAGAGTGGTTGAGCTTGAAGGAACAGTAGAGAACATTCAGTTAATAAGGCAGCATATTGATAAATTATTCAAAACATCTCAACTGGAGGTTATAATGAGTTCTTTTCAGAATTCTTTACTAGGGACAGTCTCAGAAGGGATACAAAACCATGGAATCAAATATCATAAACAAGAGCTGGATGATATTCTGAGTACAGAACAATTTGAAGATGGCGATATTCAAGATTATGAGATTGGTGTGATCAGAAAGTACAATAATGGAAAGGGGAGAGATCTCGTGAGACAGTTAATCCATTCAAAACTGAAAGTATTGCTCACCATTAAGAGTAATCTGAACAGTTGGTTGGCGTTTTATGGCAAAGATAACGTTGATATACAGGAGACCCTAATGAAATTTGTTGATGATTTAAGTTTCATATTGGGATTCTTCATGAAGGACTTTCTGTTAGTTGAGTTCAAACAGATGTTTTCAGAGAAAAGTATCCATAACGGACTCAAAAATAATAGGCTTTTAAATGTTCTTGAGACTTGCACTGAGTTCAATTTAGATATTTTGGTGAGTAGTGCTCTTGACAATATAGCTTTACAGTTTAATGAATAAGATGAAATTAAGAGTTTTGAAATAGAGAGTAGTATAATCAAATAGGTACTTGGAGTTGACAATTTGTGCGAACCTCTGTTATATCCAATCTACTGACTAAAGTACTAATGATATAATATTTATCTGCATAATTATATTGAATCATATTATCCGACCCAAATCCTTTACTTATCATGCTAAACATGATATAAATCCCAAAAACATTTCCGATAACCTAACTTCCATTATAATCACCAAGGAACAAAAAAACACCACGAATATATAAATATATAACCTTCAAAACATAAAAAAAGAAAACTCCAATAGAAATAGAATTGTGTAGCACATTAGTATAAAATAAAATGCAATCCAATATCGAAATAAAAAGCACACTTTCCAATCATTTAGGTGACAAAATACCTAGTTAATTGATCATTTCAAGAAGCCAAAGAAGTGATAAGACTCAGTTTCTCTGTAATTCGATCTTTCTCTTCAACCCATTAAGCCTTGTAATTATATTCTTGATATATTTCTCAACAATGTCGATATCTTTAGAATCCAATATTTCCTTAGAACTATAATCCTGGTCTAATAATGCTTTCAACATCCATAATGAAGTGGAATACGCCAACTCACAGCCAACTAGATCTTGCCCTGTCATTTCTAACTTGGCAGCATTTTTGGCAATCTCTAAGGCTCGTTCGTAGATCAACTTCTCCGCATAAACTTTTTCAATGTTTGGTGAATGATCTGCACTTACTAGTTTCTTTTCAGATTCTTGTAGTTTCAATTTGACAAACTCAGCTTTTTCTAAGGATTGGTTGAAATTTTGTCTAATCCATTGAACAACCTCATTCAATCTTGATGAAGGAATAGAAGAATTTGTATGCCACCATTCGGTTGCAATATTCATAGCTTTGGCTAGAAGAGATAACACCTTAACATATAACAAGATGGCCTCATCAGCAATGACCTTCACAAATGCTGGAGGTAGAGATTCATCTTCATGACTATGAGATTCATCATCATCATCCTCAATAGCATAAGAGTTGGTTGAAGGGGGCGATGGAATCAATTGACTGAACTTAATTTCAGCAAAGCCAAGAATAACATGTGCTTTAGTTGCTAAGCTCTCCAACTCCGAGACAACATCATAGTTTGGATCTTTTGATGATTTCACAGATGTGTAGTTAATCAAGTTTTTGGTTGAGTTCAGTACAATGTCATCTTCAAAAGAATTAGGTGGTGTCAGCTGTGTCGATGATTTGATAGTTCTTGGACTATTAATGATCATGCTTGAAGCAATGCTTTGGTTGCCAAATAATCTTGTTGAAGCCAAGCCTAAAGCTTTTGTAAGTGCATTGGTTGGTGACATTGAAACTGAAACGCGTCTGTTATAATCAAAGGAAGGACGTCTACCACCACTTGAGCCACCTGAACTTGTTCTAGAGTAGCGACGTGATTGGGCATAATAATTTTCAGGTAATGCAATGGCAGCAGCTCCTGCACCGGCATTCGCTAATTCATCCGCTAAAGCATTGACTTCAACTGCAGTTTTTTCAACAACCACATATTCTTTTTCAACAACAAGATCTGAAGATTGAGGATCTCTAGTGTTGAATTTGAATGTTGGTTTAAATCCATTGTATGATGGGGAACCCGATATTGACTGTTGTTGAGAAACAATTGGTTGAATATCACGTTGATTGATTTGTTTGATTTGAGTTGTTGTTGCAACAGTAGTTGGTGGTTCTTTTGGTTTTTCGTTTATGTTCTCAGATCTTTCAGACACATAATCATCATCAGGTATCTGTAAGTTCTTATTATCAATGATGCCACCTTTTGAAATATATTCAGAGATGAAGAGGTTTTCATTCACTTGAGAAGGTTCCAATGAAACGTTTTGATCAACATTCTCCAACAGCTGACTTAAATCACAATTCACTACCTCATCTTGGAAAAACTCGTTGAATCCCATTCTTTCAGTTGGGTCCAACTTCAACAGAGAACAAATTAATCTCTTGATCTGCGGATCGATAAACTCAGAAGTTGCACTAGGGAAATGAATCTTGTCTTTGGCCTTTTTTATCTTATTTAATAATTCCATATGGTTCTCGGCCTTGAATGGAGGTTTACCAACAGACATTTCAAATAAAACGGCGCCAACGGACCATAGGTCTGCTTTAGCAGTATACTTTTTGTAGTCTAAAATTTCTGGCGCCATATACAATGGTGAGCCACATAGAGTTTCTGCTAGACTAGTGTTTGGTAAGAATCTTGCAAACCCAAAATCAGCGATTCTTAATATTGGCAAGTCAGGTAAGCCAATGAAACCCAATTCATCGAATTTAGCCTTATCAAATATTGGCGGTGATAACAACAAGTTTTGTGGTTTTAGATCTCTGTGAACCAAGTTTTTGCTTCTTAGGAACCTTAAAGCGGATGATAGTTGTTTCAAATAATTAATAACCAATATCTTATTTAAGCCACGACTATTTGGGACAGGTGAAGGATATTTGTTGAACAAATTTTTGACAAGGGGATGTTTCTCAATTAATTCATCTCTCTTTCTAATGAAATAGGATAAATCACCTAAAGAGCAGTATTCCATTATCAAATAGAAGTGAGTGTCTGACTGCTGCGAATCTAGTAGCTCCACAATATGAGGATGTTTCAAATCCTTTAATATTCTAATCTCAATCTCCAAATTCTCCAATAATTTTCTGTTCTTTAGGAGGCTTCTATTGACAGATTTGATAGCAACGACGCTGCGTCCCTTGATATCAATACCCTTGTAAACGTTAGCAAAACTGCCTCTTCCTATCTCCACACCCATCTTGTAGTTTCCTATTATCGTTGGAGAACGATCATGGACGGCAGAGGTGATGGGAGCCTGAGAGGGCGTCATCTTTGGTGAAGTATGAAAGCAGTCAGTTTTGATATAAGGATTTAGTGATGAGCTGGAGCAAGCGCGATATGAATGATTCGTTACTGTGTTGAATGACAGTTGAATTTGTTGTTCAAGGAAGTAACTTCAGGTTGATTAGCAATACAAAATCTGATGAGGAACGGTGACAGCAAAAGTGGCGATCAGAACCAAGTGAGAAATGCGTTATGTTCTCTAAAACAGAACAGCGGTGTAGACAGTGTGAACGAAGAGGAAGACAGAACCGGCGGCGGGAGGTTGTTTTTCCTTATCCTATGGATGACTCTTGGATGAGTTTGTTGAGTTGAGTTTGTTGTGTTTGGTTTTAAGGGAAAATGTCTTTTTTCTCTTTAGATTGTGCGTATAACAAAAAAATGTGTCACACTATATATTTGATAACCACTTTACAATAGGATCAAAAACAGGGCAAAAGCGGTATTGCGGACGTGTGACTTGACTTGACTGGTGGGCTGGAGACGCGGTGCAATGGTGTGTGCGGGCAGTCTAATGGCAGTCTGGTTGAGCGACGGGGTGTCAGTGAAAGCAGAGGCAGCGGGTAGAAGAGGCCTGTTCAGTGTGCGACTTCAGTGGTGAAACACGCTATTCCAAGAGTAAACAAGTTTCAGAAAGAGAGATAGAAAACCTCTTTTTTCTCAAGTGGCTACTTACCCAAAAATCCTCTGATAAGGCGAGTCCCTTTCTGTGGCCCGTAACAGTGCTTTTCACGTGATCGTAGCTTGAAAAGATAAAGGAGCGCTCAAGTCACGCAAATTTGGAGAAGTTGAGTTGCTTCGAGTTGGAGAATTCGTTTAGATAATCTCGTAAATTATTATACTTTTATCGTACTGGTAAACGAGATATTTCCCATTCTGACCAATCACAACCGAATGGAATACCTTTAATTCCCTCTTTTGGTCACTTTCACGTGATTTTGACTCACCCTTCTTGAAATGACGATTCGGACTATGACACAAAAAAGTAATCTAAACGAGGTCGAGATTGTAATGGTGAGTGGGTGGTGTACACTTAAGCAGGAGAAAAGACATAGAAATATAGGTTTCGTTTATTTAGCACTAATATAGATTAGAAAACCAATTACCAGCTAATCAATCGGGGATTCCATTATAATGTCTCCAGTTTTGTAAATACGAGGTCAAGATCTGGAAATTCCGTGAACTCTTCTGGAATACCTAGCTCCTGCTGGAAATACTCCCTCGCAATTCCATTGGTTTTACTGAAATGGTGTATTAACGTCTCAATGTTGTCTGTGCATATTTGTCCAGCCATGACCTTGCGTTGGAGATCGTTTTTGATAGTCTCGACCCTCTCAACATCAAACACAGAAGATTCTAATCTTCTTGTCAATTCATCTCTCTTTGTGGTAATCTCTTTAAGTTGTTCTACTAATTGGTCAGCATCTTTTCTAGTCCTAACACTTTTAGCCTTCTCTGAATCAGCAATCAATTGATCTTTTTTCTGCTTCAAACTATTCAATTTCTCCTTTTTAGAACTGATCAAAACATCCATTTTCTTATACGCATCATACTCAAAACACCAGTAAAGTGAAGTGATACCACATTTCTCAACCACCACTAAGTTATCGTCAAGTAGGCTCTGCAAAATCTCTTTGATTTGCATAGGGTGAACTCCAACGTACTTTGATCCCTGAGCCTCGACTTCCTTGATGTTATAGAACATGTGTTCCTTAGTGAAGAACTCTAGAAGCTTGACGCGTTTCTCATCTAATGATAGACCCTTCTTCCCTGATTTTGGAGGCTAAGAGTGATATCACCTAGTTAGTACTTTTCAGAAACATTTCACCGTTAAAATTAAGGTATCACAGGTACCATTTTTCCAGCGATCTCTCGGTCCACTTTACTTGCCACTCCTTTCAATTCAAAAGTTTAGTGAGGGTACTTTGATAAGCAAAACCAGACTGCTGTCACTTTCTCATAACCTTTCCTTTTTCAGAACCAACCAAGTTCTCCGAAAACTCACAAGTGCCATGCCAATAAATAATGGGTGGAGGAAAAAAAAATACATTAAAAGTTTCCTGGCATCATCCAACACAACTCTTTCTGTCGGTGCACTGTTCAAGTCATGAGTAAAAGAAACCAAAAAAGAATCGAGAACGAGCTGAAAGACCTCATCAACCAACGGGATAATTCGAATAAATGTGGTGAATGTTCTGCCACTTTTCCAAGTAAGTTTCTTCACCTTATAATATTGAAAACTATCAACAAATATTCTAACAAATAATCTTTCAAAGCTTGGGCCAGTGTTAATGTATGTGGCATTAGAGGATTTAACTTCAAATAATGTGAGTTACTAATAGTTTGGAAATAGTTAGGAATTTTCCTTTGTGGAAGATGTGCCTCTTTACATAGAAATTTAGGGAGTGATGTTTCTGTTGTCAAAAGTCTTACATTAGATAAATGGGATGTATCCGATTTAGACAACCTATCCTCCATCGGTAATAAGAAAGCTAAAAAATTTTGGAATCCAAAAGGTGTCCCATTCCCATATGATGATGATGATAAAGATGAGCAGGTCTTATATGTGAGACATAAATATATCAATGGTAAATTTCGTTACAGTCCGCCAACGCCAGAAGACTATAATCTGGATGGTGGATCGTCAAGAATCAAATCAAGATCAAGTACGTTTAGTTCGTCATCAAGACCAAGCTTATCAAGAGGTAGTTTACCAAGGCTATCACACCGTGATATCCCCGAAATTGAACGTCTAAAGTATAGAAAACTAGAACCAAAATTAAAAGACCAAGGATTTAGAAATACAGATGATAATTATGAAGCTTTGAGTCTAAGCAAAGGGGATTTGAGATTAGCTGCTGATATCTTGAGTAATAGTCCACAGGATGATCCCAATGAAGTTAAACCCCCACTACCAAGAAGACCAGGAACATCGTCCAATAACTCTTCAGCTAACATTTCACAACCTGTTTCTTCAGCTGGCGATTGGTGGAATGGAAACACTGCACCTGCTGGTATTTCTGCCACTGCCACTGGGGCTATCACTAATGCAACTGGTTTAATTGAGCCTCCACAACAATTTTTGGATCCAGCCACTGGTATAATATATGTTGATCCAGTTCAACAACAACAGTATCAACAACAACAAGAACAACTGCAACAACTGCAATTTCAACAGCAGCAGCAGCAGCAGCAAGCAGCCGGGATCTTCAATGCTCAGCAACAGTTATCCCAGCCAACAGGCGTATTTGTACAGCCTCAAAGAACTGGCATCGATAAGAATCAACTGTTATCTTTATATAATCAACCACAACAACAGCTATCACAGCAGCAATTGCAACAACAGTTCACACAGCAACAACAACAACAACAACAACCATTCCTACAAAACCAGTTTACGCAACAACCTCAGCTACAACAACAACAACAACAACAACAACAATTTTACCAGCCAAATGGATATGGATTCCAATGAGCTGAATGTATGATTCGCTATTGGACCCCACTACTCTTTTATTATAAAAGTTAGTTTATACAAGTTTCTGGTTTTCTTCTCTTATGTGAATTGTCTATTTCCCTAATCGTTGTAGTAGAATCGATATCTCTTAACAGTGAACAATCACTACGAGCAGGCAGCAGCAAGAACTACTACGAGGGGCTCTTTTTAGCTTCTAGGCTTTTACGGAGGGAATGATTACCCTTTTTGGACGTAGCGATCGCCAGAAATTATCACAAAGTCCCTTTTGAAAAACTGTAGGAAACCGCGGTGCTTCGTAAAACGCTCGTAAGTAAAGAAAGGGGAAGCGTCTACGTTTTTTGATGATGATAATGATGATGATGATGATGAAATAGCCAATTCGGTGCTGAATAAAAGGGAAGCGAAATAAGAAAAAACACAAAAAGGGAAGTGCTGAACTGGGCTATAGCTGACTCCTTTGAAAGAACTGATCGAACAGTGGGAAACTTGTTCGCCTTGCACACACTCTCTTTCTGAATAAATCAACATAGATAAAACATTCAATTAAATATTCAAACATTTCCATCCAAAAATGATGGAGGCAAACTACAAGTCATCTCTCGCTTTTAAAGACATCAGACCTGTCAGTGTCAAAGTACGAGACTTGTCAGTGAGTGCCAAACCAAATAACTCCTTGGGATTCTTCTCAAAGCTCAGGTCAAAGAAACAGGTGCAAGAAGATCTGGAGAGAAACACTCAACTCACGCCAATCCTTAGTTCTACCTCATTCGATTTGCCCTCTGGATCTCTTATGGCTATAATTGGTGGCTCTGGTTCGGGGAAAACTACTCTGCTGAATGTTCTGGCCAATAGATCCTCTTCCTCGTCACTCATCAGAGCTGGGGAAATTTCGTATAATGGTTCTGACCTATCAAGAGTAAGAAATGCATATGTCATACAACAAGATATCTTATCGCCCAACTTGACTGCTAGAGAGACGTTGACATATGCTACTGAGCTGAGGTTGCCCGACTCAACAACAAAGCAAGAACGATTACTCCTCGTTGAAGAAATCATCATGGAATTAGGTCTTAAGGATTGTGCTGATACAATCGTAGGTGACTCCATACGAAAAGGTCTATCTGGTGGTGAGAAGCGTAGGTTAAGTATAGGGATACAAATGCTGTCGAATCCGTCATTGCTATTTCTGGATGAACCAACCACTGGTCTTGATGCTCATTCGGCGTACTTGCTGATCCAAACCTTGAAGAGTTTGGCAAGAAGAGGAAGAACAGTGATCATTAGTATCCATCAACCTCGTTCTGATATTTTCTTCCTCTTTGACTACTTGTGCATATTATCAAAGGGTAAGAACGTTTACTCTTACAAAGTGAAAGATCATGTTTTAGAATATTTTGCCAAACTGGGACATCAAGTTCCCGAAAAAGTTAATCCTGCTGATTTCTTGATCGATATTACTACAGTAGATATTAGGACTCATGAGTCAGAAGAGATTGGATTGAGAAAACTAGAAGAGTTCGATAGAGAGTGGAAGAAATACCAGAAAACTATACTTGATGATTCAAATGATTTATACTCTAAGCAATCGAGCCAGTTGGAACCCGTTGCCATAACTAAGGCGCCTCTCTGGAGGGAATTAGTGGTCTTAACCAAAAGAACTACACTGTTAACAATAAGGGACTCCGTGACTCTAATGTCCTTAATATTTGAGTCTGTATTTATGGGATGTGTGTGTGGTTGGGTCTTTTACAAACCACCGGATGATCTGTCAGGTATTCGCAGTACACTTGCGTCTCTATACTCTGCCAATGGACTTCAAGGTTACCTGATGCTTCTGTTTGAGATTTATAGACTGACAGCCTCTGATATTAAATTATTCGATAGAGAACGTGCTGATAAATGTGTTTCTGTATTAGGGTTTTTGCTATCTAGGAGAATCGCTAAACTATTCACAGAAGATGTTATTGTTACTTTCATATTTGGGTGTATTACCTATTTCATGTTTGGATTACAACTCGATCCTGAGAAGTTCTTTATCTATTGGTCAACAATCTTCTTAGTTCACTTATGCTCTATGACAAGTGGGATGTTATTTGTCGCTTTGTCAAGAAACTTTGCAAATTGTTCCTTGCTGGCCAATATGAGCTATACTTTACAGAGTTTTGCATGTGGTTTCTTTGTTAATGCTAAAAGAATGCCGGTCTACGTAAGGTGGACCAAGTATATAGCTTATGTTTGGTTTGGTTTCGGTGCTTTGGTTTCTAATGAGTACACTGGCTTTTTTGGTGATTGTCCAACTGGTGATATCAATTCTGAAAGCTGTGCGGCTTATACCGGGTCTTATGTTATTGCAGATTACGGATTTTGGGAAGATTGGATCACTGTTCCTTTAGTAGTCATCTTCGGTTGGGTCGTTGGGTTTTATATTGCTGCTGGAGTTGTTTTGCATTTCAAAAGAGTTGATATTTCGTTATCAAAACAAATCAACCAAACTCGAACTTATGAAGAAAGAACTAAACTTAGTATAAACAAAAGAAAACAAGTTGATGATACTGAGTTGATTGATCTGAACATCTCAAAAGTCTGTTTGAGTGTTAAAGTAAAAAAGAATAGAAAGAAACAAGATAAGATAATCCTAGATGGTGTCACTGCAACTTTCAAAGGGGGTAAGATCAATGCAATCATGGGTCCTTCAGGTTCTGGTAAATCCTCGTTACTAAACTTAATCTCCGGTAGATTAACCTCTGATTTGGTTAATACCTATAATACCAGTGGGGATGTTTTCTTCAACGATTTGAAAGTTTCAACAAGTATGACGAACACGATCTGTTCTTATGTTTCACAAGATGATGACCATCTATTACCAGCACTGAGCGTAAGGGAAACTTTAGATCTAGCTGCTGATTTGAGAATTGGGCATTTCACCAAAGCCGAGAGAGCACAGATTGTTGATGAAATTATTGGAAAGCTAGGATTGAAGGCATGCTCAAACACCTTAATTGGAAGTGAGTTTATCAAAGGTATCAGTGGGGGTGAAAAGAGAAGAGTCTCAATGGCCATTCAACTATTGAACAATCCAAAGATTCTTCTATTAGATGAACCGACCTCAGGATTGGATAGTTTCACAGCTTCTTCCATTCTAGAGATCTTACAAGATCTGGCTGACGAGGGAAAAACTGTCATATTAACTATTCACCAGCCTCGCTCAGATTTATTCACAAAATTTGGACAGGTTCTGTTATTGGCTAAAGGTGGTATTGTTGGTTATAATGGTCCACAGGTGGATATGGTTGAATATTTTGAAGAACAAGGTTACCCTTGTGATAAGTTAACTAATAGTGCAGATCATGTCTTAGATTTAATTTCTGTCAACAATCAAACGTTTGAAAAAGAAGCACTATCCATAGAAAGGATATCAAAACTTCTGAATAATTGGAAAATTACATCGGCCGGATTAGAATTTGATAACACAAGGTCATTAACATCTCAAGAATTTTCTTCGAAATTCAGTAAATTTGAAAGAAGACGAGCTCCATTCGCTGTTGCTTTTTATTCCTGCTCCAAACAACTAACTTTGACATTCTGGAGAAACAAAGAAATCTTTTTTGCTAGAATCACCAATATTGTGGGTCTTGCGATCATTCTAGCATTGTTTATTGCCCCCGTGAAACATGACTATACCTCTGTTCAAGATAGATTAGGTTTGGTTCAACAATTCACGGCTCTATACTTCTGTGGTATGTTAAACAACTTGAGTGCGTATCCTGATGCTAGAAACTACTTTTATCATGAATACAGTGACAACGTGTATGGTATCCTACCTTTCTTCTTGAGCTACACTGTTTTAGAGCTTCCATTTGAAATATTTTCTTCCATCCTGTTCGCAATATTGACTGTTCTTGCATGTGGACTACCAAGAACTGCAGAATTATTCTTTGCCGTGGTGTACGTTGCTGTCTTAATTGTGTTCTGCGGTGAGAGCCTGGGAATAATGACGAATACCCTCTTCAAGCATGCCGGATTTGCAGTCAATACTGTCTCGATCATCTTGTCGATTGGTACATTTATGGCTGGTATCATGTCCTTGAACATGGATCGGGTATTGAAAGGCTTCAACTATTTGAGTCCTTTGAACTATGCGCTGTCGATAGCTCTGAATATGTCGTTTCCACCAGATCTGAAACTGACCTGTGATGATTCTACTAGAAACCTTGATGGATCCTGTATTTTCAGTAATGGTACTGATGTTTTAGAACAGTATGGTTTGAAGAACGATAACTATCATAAGTACTTTGGGGTGTTATTATGTGTCGGTGTGATTTATAGATTTCTTGCATACATTCTTCTAAGATTGAAGCTTCTAAAGATTGATCTGGGAGCTTTCAAATCAAGCAAAACTACTATTTAGGTTTATCATTTTGATGATTATAATAAGAATATATTCATAGAGTTTAGAAATGAAGGTGTAGAACTGTATTAAATTATTAAAATTAAAGAATTAACAAGATTGAGAAGTCGTTAAATACCATATGGTGGTGTATGTGCTGTGTCAAGGAATAAATCGATGAATCAGTATTAAAAAAGTCATAATAGAGAAAAAACATAAAAAATCAGATTTAATAAAGCCATAAAAGGAGATCTTTGATGTCGTTCAAAAACCGAAATTTCTTCCCAACATCAACTAATCTCTGAGACATCAGAAGAATTATCTGCACTATGAGTCTTTATATGCTGAGCCAAATTATCACTCCGTGAAAACTTTTTCCCACATAGATGACAATCAAAAGGCTTTTGGTTTGTGTGCAAACTTCGGAAATGTCTTTTTAAATGTTCTTGTCTTCTAAACCTTCTAGAACAATATGTACAGACGAAGGTCTTTGTTGCATCGAATTCTAAGGAAGGTTTACGTCCACGAGTGGAGTCTTTCAAAGGAATGATAACTGCTTCATCTTCAACTTCCTCATCGATTGAAGAAGTCGGTTTCGATTGAGCCAGGGTCATCTTTCTGAACGATAACGTCTTGGATTTTTTCTTTGTGGGGACATCTGAAAATAATGCAGCATAATCCGGTGAGCTCTCATCTTTGAGGTCTAGGGGAGCATCAGTTTCTTCTTGTTCGTTTTCAAGTTTGTCATTTATTGATTCTGAGTTTTCGTCTTCAACTTTGATATCAAATTCGTTATCAACTTGAAGTGAGGGTTCTCCTATAGGTGGGTTGATTGAATGATTTAATGATGGATTGATGGACGGTGTTATTGATGGATTAATCGAGTGCAAATCATTGTTGAAGTTGTAGCTTGAGGTGTTCTTACTTGCTAAAGAAATAACCTTGGTTAATTCCTCGTCAAAGTCAAGTGGGATTGGCCTATCTTCTGATAGTCTCAAATGTATAGTCTCATCAATGAATGATTCACGATCCAGTTCATCGAAAAAGGAATCTTGTAATTTTCCCTTTGGTACGTTCTTGTTGAATCCCAATCTTGCATTCGTCAACGCATTCACTATACTTGTTGTAGCTGATCGTTTCTTCTTTGTAGTATTCGGCAAAGTAGTGGTACTCCTGACGCAATCACAGTTCTTTGCGTGTGATTTTTTTGTGCATTTCTTCTTTTTAAGCTCATCGACATTCGACATCTCATCATTATCATCATGTTCAATAGACAAGTTCTCAACATTTTCCACCAAGTTTGGAGGTAATTGTTGGACCAAAATATTTGGGTCTCTATGTGCCGACAGTGGATTTATCACTCTCAAGTTGAATCTATTAGAGTTGCTTGAGTTATTCGAGGACTTGAAAATGTTCGATATTGATGTTGAGATGGAATTCGTTATTCTTGATCTATAATTTGTGACTTCGTTCTCATCAATGCTTTCAAAATTATCAACAAACTCATTCGAAGGTCTCGAGTCTGAAACAAGTGTGGTTGAATCTCCAAAAATACCTGTGGTATTGGCAACTGGGCCAGTTCTGAAATCCCAACGAATGTCATTCAGGAAACTCTCATCATCGTCCTCTTCCAAGCTACTTCTATTATTCATATTCGCAGTGATATCGGTATATGGTGATGGAGGTGTGTATCCGGATGAGACTAGAGTGTTGTTAGTGCTCGTTAGCTTCAACTCATCAATAGATAATTCCCGGTCTTGTGCCGTAAGCTGCTGCTCTCGTGTGATCTTGAAAGAATTTAAGCTCAGTGGGTTCTCAGCCTGTTTGCCAACATCTTCAGTGTCAATAATGTTATTCAGGTCAAAGAATTTATCAAAGTTGAAGTCTGAGTCCATGAATTTGTAAGTGTTGTTGGTAAGCAGCAGACTGCCACTATCCACCATTTCACTATCTGAGCTTTTCTGCTGTGGTTGCGGTGCCTTCAAAAAGTCTGGTGAGAGCATCTGTTCCATGATGGAATTGGAATTGGAGTTGTCCGGCATGGAGTCCATTGTTCGTCGTCTTAAGCAAAAGTACAAGTTGCAGGTTCCCAGAAAACAGAGTGATCCCTCTCTCCAAGCCTCCTTATAAACTCGGTTTAGATACTGTGTGAAAATGCGTATTCCACTCTCTAGCAGTCTCACTTGATCCGTTTCACTTATGTCTTTCTATTTGTTGCTGTAAACAAGAGAAACAAGACAGCACCGGTATCATCAAGAGCAAGTTCCGGACATGCCGACCGGATCTCCCCATAGCCTCTGATTCTTTAGTCACGTGAAAACAAATTGCTCATGTGATGAGAGTAGGGTTAATAAGCTTGTAGGCAATGATAAACTACAGCATTATCGTAAAACATCATTAAAAACGCTCATAAATTCATCAAAAAGGTAAAAGTAATATATAAAAGGCTCACTCACTATGTGAAGCCAGAAAGAAAAAAGTTCTAATAGTACTTATATCACAAACACACAAATGCTCCGAGCAAATTATCTAATCAATCTTTCGATCAGTTGTCTAACTTCCTTCTCAATACCGATATAAAACTTGTTATTAAATGGATCATCATCTCCTAGTCTTTCTTGTCTCAAAAACTTGGTTATTTGAGACTTGATTCTTTGCAACTCGTGCTCTTTATAGCTTTCATCAACACTTGCATCGTTCAGTGAGTTATTAACCATACCATTGGTATTGAAACTATTAGAACCATAGAAGTTAACATCACTCGTCAGACCGTTAACAAACATATCACTGACACTGACACTATTCAAGTTTGAAGATTGACTGAAGCTGATCGAGCCACTGGAACCAGCAATGGCTCTCATTGTTCTTGGAGCAATTTGGGAACAAGAAGTAGTCTGTGGTGGTAATTGGTTTGTCATCGGATTGGGGTTCTGATTTCTCTTGAAGATATCAGATGGATCGGTTGACCCATTCATTGGTTTTGGAATAATCTGCTCCGTATAATAAGATTCGAACTCGATTAAGTTGGTAGCATTATCATTTCTTAGATATTTCAGTCTTAAGATCTGGAATAAATATCTAATCAAAGTAAAACAATTCTTTATAATGGATCTTTTCTTATTATCGAATTTGATAAAAATTAAATCAATAGATTTATCCAAGATATGATATCTGATATCGTTCCTCAATTCATACGATTGATTGTTATGATTCTTCTCAAGATCAGATATTAGGTTAGTTAAGATCAAAATAATTGCATCAAATGGCAAGTTGTTTCTTATCTCCCAATTGAATCCATTGTATATATCATCATTATTATTTTTCAAGAACTCATATAAGTAATGCAACGATGCTGGAATCAAATTATTGGATAGGTCATCAAACGAATAACTTGATGGTGAATTATGTAAAATTTGGTCAGCATCACCACCTGTTGATAAGTATGAACTAGAATTTGATGGTCTAAACACTAAATCAATACTGAATGGAGATTTCTTGTTGTTTACCATTTGGTTGTAACTATTATTGAAAATCTGATTATTTCTATCTTCATTTGTGTTCAAGACATTAGCAAGAATGATCTTTTTCTGTAACAACAAAACAGCCCTATCACAATAAGTTGATAAGACTGACTTTGACCAGCTAATAAAATTTCCTTCTTCAAAAGTTAATTGCCTTAATCTTTCGAAATTCTCCAGATTCATAATTGATGCATTACAACTGATATGCAAGTCCAAAATCTTTTGCTTCAAAACTTGAATAGTGTTGAAAGGTAAGATAGCAATACCATAAATGAATCTTGTTAATTCATTCAAGATCAATGTGTATCTGAATTTCCCATTCAAGAAACACATCTCATAATGAAGAGTATTATTAATATATTCAACAGGTAAAGAAGTATCGAACTCATCCAATCTAATCATTGGAGTAGACATTTGTTTCAAAGAAGTCATAGAATCCAAATAGAAAATTTGCCACCATAGCAGTCTTCGCAACTGAACCAATGCTGGTTCTGAAATATTATGATAAGTTGCTGGATCTCTATGAAGCTTTATCATTTGGGCAATTCTAACAAGAATTGAAACGTCTATCAAGGAAGGGTTCTCAAGAGTACTCTGCAAAAGAACAGCACCTTGTAAAACTCTTAGGGAATAAACTTGTGGATAGTTGATAGCAGTGAAAGCCACTCTTGCAACTCTCAAGTATTTATGGATTTCGTTACTCAACTCGAATTTCGTTATTTCATCATAACTGAATTCAAAACATTCAGATTTGGAAGCTGCATATAAAACCGTCAATAGTAGTGATATAAATTCTAATTTATTTGGAATTTTATTTTCCCAAAATAAATCATGTTGTTCGACGAATTCTTTCACATCTAGTATAGGTAAGATCGGATGAATCACTTTGATATATCTTCTGACTAGCCCATAACAACGTTCTTTCGAAGGTAAAGCTGAAAAAATCTCTTCCAATTTCTGAACAGGAATCTGGTCTGGTTGTTTTGGTAATAAAATCTGTGGTAAACTGAGGTTGAGAGCACTAATTGGAGGAGGCACTTGAGTTGCTGATGGTAAACTGTAGTCATTATATTGGTTCCTTATATTCGAGGAAGAAGCTGGAGTTGTTTGCCTTATTTGGAAATCGTTCAAAATGGAGTTACTCAAGGGTTGACTATTATTAGATTCAAATAATCCGGTACTTGAAGTGTTGTTTCCTGTGATGTTATTGCTATTAGATGATGGTTGTTGCTGTTGTTGCTGCTGTTGTGTGCTGAAGAGAGTGGTAGTTTGAGTTTTGTCAGTTGGCAGTACCTGAGGATTATGGAGACGTGGTGGAGACAGACTCTCATTTGTACTTTCAGAGCTTTCGGAATCTGAATAGGTCAGGCTCTTACCTCTGGATATTGAAGACTCATCATTGGACGACTGTTCTGGCGAGACAGCTGAATGGATGACAGTTTTCTTTGTGTTCTTTCTTGCAGTTTTAGTCTTTGTTTCTAACACCGATTGTGTCACTTTTTCATTATTTGCATTAACATGACTGTCTGCTTGATGGGTTACAGTTGTAAGGGCCAAGGAAGGTATTGGGCTATTGCCAGCAGAAGGTAATGATGGTGAGGATTCAGTTGACCCATCGACCATGGTCTTTGCCTTAGCAATATACTTCTTCAGTTCTTGCTTCTTTTGCATGTCGGCAGTCTTGTCGAAATCTTTGTTCTTCTTTCCTCTTGAGACACGGTCATTCACGAAGTATTTGCATTCCAGGGCGTTCTTGGTGCAGTTGGCACAGACAGGGTGTTCTCTTGAGCATTTTATCTTTCTCTGGTGGCAAGGAACACAGGAGTGAATCTTTCTTTGGCGCACCTTTTGGATTTTATACACCTTCCCATCTCCCATCACCAAGGCGTTCTGGTCCTTCATGGGGACGACTTTGTCTTCGGACATTTGGTGTAGTGGCAGCACGGCAAGGTACAGGGAAAAGAATTAGTGGTTCTTAATGTGATGTAAGTTTGTGTTTCAGTGTGACTTTTCGTGGAGTTCTTTGTTGATTCCAACTTTCCTAAGAGCTCTGTGACCTTTTTTTTTTGAGAGGGAGAATAGAAAACCCTTAACAGGTGATCAGAAAAAAATCAGAGCGAGGCTGTTTTTAGCAGAAGGAATAATCGAGGACTCTGCTTCTGCTTCTTCTGGGAATAATCGCAGCAAGCGGAAGCACCAAATAAATGAGTTGGTCTCTATGAATCTGTTCCAAAACGGTAGACACCACCAAACCCTCTTAAGATTATAAAAACAGTTCTTCTCAAGCCGCCAAAGCTGTTAAAATTTTCGTCTCTCCCAACGCTCTCTTCTTTCTTTTTTTTAATGGGAGAATAACTCCCCAACTAGGAAATATTTCCCGAAAAGGCAAACAAAAGGTGGGGAAACAAAAGGAGCGTTTTCGCTGGAAATCTGTCTGCCTTTTCTTCTTTCTCTTTCTCTTTCTCTTTCCTCAAAGTTCGCGAAAGCGCACTCCTCCAAAAAAAGCTCAAGTTTAACTCAACCTTGCCGAATCCCGAGGGCTGCCGAAGATTAGAGAGAGAGAGAGTTACGTAACTACTTATCACATCTTCCGTGCTGATGTAATACTGCCTGTGCCCCCGGAATTACATAATTGCCCACTCCCCCGTCCCGCTCAAAAGTGAACCGGAATTCGGCTTCACGATAGTCTTCTTTTTTTGGTATGGCAGACGTCAGGTCTCACGATGATTGCTATACAAAAGGTGATTTTCATGGATGATAAACTGAAACTAGAGGATGATAATAAATATAAATAAATTTCCCACTTTTTCATCCTTGTCAACAACTTTCGAAATCTCTTCAATTCTCTGGAAGACCGATTCTCTTCGTACTATATCATACTGTACTGCCCCACTTAGTGTCCATACTATAGGTACACAACTGTCACAATTTCAAACGTCCCAGTACTAGCTATTTCTCCTTGCTTTTTTACTTTCAGGATACTGTTCTTTTTGCCACATCATTAAGACAACCTAAACTCAGTTTATCAAATTACATCAAATCAAATCAAATCAAGTCAATTCGATAATGTCGTAAGTACACTCCCACATTAAGCTTATTTTTAACTGTTCTTGTTTTTCTAACATTGCTTATCTCCTATAGATCTTACGCTGATGCTGCCGCTGAAGGTGCCCCTTCTTCTGAACCTTCCAAAATTCCTGCCCCAGCTCAACTAGAAACTACATCCGACCCACAAGGAAGCGTTGAAACTTTCCAAAAAAATGTGAAAGACAAAGCCACTGGTGGTAAAGCAATCATTGAAGAGAAAGTCAAGGATGTCAAAAAGGATTTACCAAAATTAGGTGATGATATATTAAAGGCTGAAAAAGATGCTAAGAAAAGAATTAAAGAAGAATACGACGAACACAAAGGCCCTGTTATATCTTTCTTCAAAAAAATCGGTGCTGCAATTTCTGATGCTGCTGCTTATGTTGTCAACTCGACTTACTCTGCTGGTGTCACTGCCCAAGAAGAACTACAAAACCCTGTTGTTGCAGGTCAAACAGTTGTCACCATTGGTGCAATTGCAGGTTTAGTTGTTGGTATCCAGGAACGTGCTCGTATCTTTAGAGGAAAGACTGATGCTGAAATCACTGCTATCCTAACAGGTTTAGCTGCGTTGGTTGCCATTGATGGTTATGTATTCACTCAGCTCTACCCAAAATACGACAAGAAGACCCTCAAGAGAACCCTTAAGAAATAAATAACTTACTATTATATTCACAAACTTTTTCTATAACTACTCAGTACATTCTTCATTTTGCTTGTTTTCTATTATTTATAGGTTAATCATGTTATATAGCTATGTTGTTTGAATCTTATTACATGACTTAATCAGACATCACTCAGCCAACATTTGAATGAAGTTCAGAGTATCTGCTGTAAGATTTTTTCACAAAGAGCATCTCGTCGTTCTCTAGTATTTAACAGTGTAGAATAGTCCACAAACTTCGATTTAGGTCTGGTCCTTATTGTTTATCCTTGCGTTGGCATATGTATTAAATTTAATGATTGACACAAAAAAAAAGGGGATGTCTTGCGTTTTGCGTGTGATTGCCCTATTCTCAGTCAGGTGATGTTTCACTAGCCCTTTTTTTGTCTAAACACCCGAACATCAATAAATCATTTCTGTCAGTACCTCGCGATTCCCTGGAGTCTGAAAAAATTTCAGAAACTCAAAACAAAACATATTCTACTAAAATGAGAAGACTCTTCAGATATCATTAGTCTAAACGTCGATTGAAAGTTACCAACATCAACTTTCCGTGAACAATCCCGACGAGTTATATCTTTCTAATCCTATTATATTAAAAATGTCTGCTCCAGAAGCTCCAAAGAGAGGTGGATTCGGTGGCCGTAACAGAGGTCGTGGTGGTAGAAGAGGTGGTAGAAGAGATGGTGAAGAAAAAGGTTGGGTTCCAGTCACCAAGTTAGGTAGATTAGTCAAAGCCGGTAAAATCACCACCATTGAAGAAATCTTCTTACACTCCTTACCAGTCAAAGAATTCCAAATCATTGACACTTTATTACCAGACTTAAAAGATGAAGTTATGAAAATCAAACCAGTCCAAAAACAAACCAGAGCTGGTCAAAGAACCAGATTCAAAGCTGTTGTTGTCATTGGTGACTCTAACGGTCATGTTGGTTTAGGTATCAAAACCGCTAAGGAAGTTGCTACTGCCATCAGAGCTGCTATCATCATTGCCAAATTATCCATCATTCCAATCAGAAGAGGTTACTGGGGTACCAACTTGGGTGCTCCTCACTCTGTTTCTGCTAAGACCACTGGTAAATCTGGTTCTGTTTCTGTCAGATTAATCCCAGCCCCAAGAGGTAAAGGTATTGTTGCTTCCCCAGCTGTTAAGAAATTATTGCAATTAGCTGGTGTTGAAGATTGTTACACCACTTCTTCCGGTTCTACTAGAACTTTAGAAAACACTGTTAAAGCTGCTTTCGTTGCCATTGCCAACACTTACGGTTTCTTGACTCCAAACTTATGGAAAGAACAAGACTTACCAGTTTCTCCATTAGATATCTACGCTGATGAAGCTGCTGCCTCTAAAAAAGCTTTTTAGATTGTTTAATTTAGTTTAATATGATCTAGTATAATTCTTTTTGGCAAATCTTACATGTTGTATATATAGTTAATATCTATAACAGTTAACGAAGTCCCTTCGTAATACGATCTACATGTTAATAACAAATTTATAAAAAAATTATCTTCAAAAGGATCAAACCCTCATTCATATGAAGATATGTGACAAGTAAAACTTTTATTTCAAGAGTAGGTGATGTATATAATCTTGTCTCTCATGAAAGCAAAATATGAGGGAATCAAAAAAAGAATAGTAATAATACAACAGAATAATATATAAAGGAAGGGCTAAAACCAAAGCATTGCAATAACAAATTGAAAATAGATAATTGAAAAAAAGTTCATGTTAAACTTCTGTCTTCCACTATCCTTCTTGAGGTGGTGCTTGTTCTAATACTTCTGTATCTGGAACAGCAAACTGTCTTTCATTGGTCTTTGTCCATGTCAATGATTTAGGTTGAATGGTAGCTTCTGCTTTCCCATTTGGATGTTGGAATAAACATTTTGGGTTTTTACAACCCTCACCAAAACGACAAACCTCATTGATTGGATGTGTGAAGTAACAATCAATTCTTGTACAATTTGCACCATCACGGCACATGACTGGTGAAGTAGCATGTCTAAATTTGCAAAAACGGTTTGAACAGCTCATACCAAACTTACATGGATCTAATGATTTTTCTGTAGATGAGGATGAAGCTGAAGGAGGTGCTGATGTATAGTTTTTAGCAACTTGTGGAATTTCTTTGATCTTTGATAAAGATGAATGAGCTTTTGAACATGTTGTGTCTTCACATTGTAGATTAGCAGAACACCATTCTAGAGTTGTGACTTTATTATCTTCATTTGCAGGAGTTGGATGACCAAATGGACATTGTTGGTTTGTACAAACCACACCAAATTTGCACAATGCAATACCAGTATTGTTTTGAACAAATTGGGCAATCTTACTTTGTTTTTGGGAATTATACTCTTGTCTATTTTTTGCTATTTCAGCAATCAATGCATCATCTTCGCCTGGATGCAGATAGTTACATGTACCAGGTGGATTTGGACAATTAGGATATTGGAAACATGGTTTTGTAGGATGCGCATACAAACAATCTTTGTGTGGACAATGTGGGAATTTATGACAACGACCTTTCTTCTTCAATTGACCTCTAGCATTGATAAAAGTATTGGAGCCATTAGCATCCGATAAACCTAACGCCTTCTGGAAAGTATCAGTATTCCTTAGGGCAAAACTTTTACTTAAACCATTACCTCTAGCTTTTGAAATCGCATTACCGCCTCTTTGGAAAGTATTGCCTCTGCTGGCAAATGCAGCAGGTCTTGATGGTATGGTTCTTCCATTGTTGGTATAGTTGCCATTCTCTGGAATTAAGGTGTCATGGTTCAGACTGTTCGTTTGAACAGGGTCGTCTGCAGCTGGTAAAGAAGTTGATGCTGGGGTTGGAGTTGATGAGGTTGGTTGTGACAGTGATTGCTGTTGAGATGGTTGTTGTGTTGGTTGTTGTGGCTGATTTTGGCCTTTTTGATACTCGTCGAGTGCCTTGTAAGTGCTGAGTACCACATTCTCGAGACCTTCGCTTGACACCAGATCCTTCACCTCGTTGAAGGTTTCCTCAGCAGACCTTCCATTAGCGATCAATAGCACAATGTACTCCGAGATCTCTGTGACATCGTCCGTGAAATCAGGCAAAGCAGAGAACTGCTGAGCGACGAACTTCGTTATCTCCTGTGTCAGCTCTGGGGTTAATGCCATGGTGCTTGTTTGTTTTATCTAAGAGTTGCAGTTGCAGAAGGGCCAGATGAGAGGGTTCCGCTGCTTTGTTGTTTACGCAGAGATTTCTTTTGTCTGCTGAAATTTTTTTGCCTTCAGAAGACTCTTCTGTGTCGGGAAATAATCGCGGTGTATCTCCCAAATCAAAACATCAACAAATGACGTGTGATGAAGAGGAATATGCTCTTGCTGCTGCTGGTGAAGTGTCAGGTGGCTAGTGTAATTGGTAGGCAGACACAGAGACCACTTGGCTAGATGGGTTCCCAGAAAGGAGGAAACTTTGGTGGGACTTCCGACGGAAAGGTGATAGTTGGCGGAGATGGAGATGAGAATGATGTAAACAAAGCCATTTCAATCAATAGCTCAAACATCGCTGTGAAAACCCTGCGGAATTATCAATCGTTCATGTCAACCGATAGTACTGATAACTATGGAACCATAACGCAAGATGTCCTGAAGGGGATCCATGGAAGACTGGTGAGGACGGGATCTTACATTAAACCAGAAACTGGGGAAAGGGTCAAAAGAGTTCGATTGAATGACAGTACTCAAGAGGAAATTGCTGAGGACTTGGAAAGACAACCTCTAATAGAGTCTGTTGAGACTAGAAGAAGAGATATCCGTGGAAAAGTACTCGATGCACTTGATAGGTTTTCTGTGTGGTTTTACAAGAACAAATATCAATACGTACTAAAATGCTCCTTAGCATATCTATTGGCATCACTAGCTGTGTATAACCCTTATTTTTCATCTTTACTAGGAAAAAGTGACTCGAAACATGTTGTTGCCACCGTTGCTGTTTACTTCCATCCTTCAAGAACATTTGGTTCTATGCATCAGAGCTTAATATTTGCTACCTTTGCCATCATCTTCAGTTTTATCATTTCCCTAATATCTACTGCTATTTCCAGTCATCTCTATACAGGTGGGTTTGTTGTCATGAGTGCTGTAAACAATTTGACATTTGTCTCCGTTGCTTTGGGTCTCGTCTCATACATGAAGCAAAGGGTCAATCATCCAACTTTCAACGTTGCTTGTTCTTTGGCAGCTATTTCCTTGATTTCTGCGATTGTTAAAGAAGGATCCCAGGATCCAGGCAATATTCCTTATTCAAGATTTCTCAGTTTGTTCAAAATTGTCAGTATTGGCTCTTTAATCAGTGTAATCATCTGTTATTCAGTTATACCAACTTCTGCTGTCGATCAATTGAAACGTGAACTAAATAATAGTTGCACCTTAATGTCACAGTATCTATTACAAATCGAGAAGGCATTTATTAATGATAGTGATATCAGTACCGATGACCTCATATCTGATTTGAGTACAAACCTGAAGAAAAACTCCACAACACTAACCAAAGTGCTGGAAGAGTCAAAGTATGAACTTTTTTTAGTTGGTCGTGAGAAAGAATATAGGGTATTCAATAAATTGGTTAAATCTGCGAAATTTCTAGGGAGTCAGTTAGGTGGTCTGAAAGGCTCTGCTGAAATGCAATGGTCTACTCTACATTCTGAATCCAGCGAAAACTCAAGTGCAAGCGTTCATTCTATTAGCACAATAAATTCAAATGCTGATGGAAACTACCCAATTACAAGAAGTTCAGAAATAGGTAGCTCAACTGCTTCATTAGATGAAATGACAGCGCTGAATTCTGCACAATTGTTTGATCTGTTCATATATTACTTGGGTCCATCACTGAAATCTTTCTGCTACACGATCAGAGGTGTCTTGGATGGAATGCCCTTCGAATCTTCTGGTAATTATCCTACAAGAGAAACGCTACATTATAGAAACAGTTTAAAACTAGCAAGAGAGCTTTTCAAAACCAAATATACCAGAGCAATGACCAAATTATACAGTCAAAAGTTGTTCAGAGAAAACAATAAGCCACTTGAAACCAAGATTGACGAGGAGGAAGTTGCTGCCAGTTGTGGGAATTTTGCCTCGATCTTATCTGAATACTCAAAAGAACTTGACCTCTTTATTGTTCATCTGACTGAATTCTCAGAAACTATAGAGGAAGATGAAAGATCATGGAAATGGCTAAGATTTTGGAAAAGAGATAGGAATAAGTTTGAGTCTGATAAGTTTCCTGATTTAAACTTCGCAATAAAAACTTTCAACGAAACATTACAGAAAAGAACCGAAATAACAGATCAACCGAATTCATTCGGTTACAAAATATGGGAGTTTTTCAGTCATCTCAGAAAAGTCGAAGTCCAGTTCGGTATTAGAGTGGGTCTGGGTGCTTTTGTACTAGCTGCTTTAGCTTATTTACCTGACACAAAACAGGGGTTCCAAGAATGGAGAGGTGAATGGGCATTGGTGACCTATTCAATTATCATGAACAAATCACTCGGAGGAACAACTATGACTGTTAAATGGAGATTTTTAGGTACTTTTCTTGGTGCTTTTGGTGCTTATTTGATTTGGACTATCTTTGATGCAAATGTATATATCTTGTGCTTCGCTGGTTGGGTTATTTCATTGATTGCATTCAATATTATCTTGAATTGGAGTGATGTGAATGCTTATGGTCGATTTATTCTATTGACGTTCAATATTACTGCTTTGTATAGTTACAATACAACAAGGTCAGATGATCTGGAAGATGGTGACACGGATCCTATAATCCTTGATATTGCGGTCCATAGATTCTTGAGTATCATTGGAGGTGTCTTATGGGCTCTGATAATGACAATAAGTTTCTTACCAATGACAGCAAGGCGTCGTTTGAAAAGAGGGCTATCTATTCTATGGTTGAGATTAGGTGTTATTTGGAATACTGATCCTTTGCAACAAAAGAATGATACTTTGGTCGGGTTGGCTGATCAAAGTGGTATCAATCATATCATGAGAGAATTGGAGCTACTGTTGAAACAAGCACCGAAAGAAACAAGATTGAAAGGAAGGTTTAGAAGTGATATCTACAAAAAACTATTGAAATCCACGGAGAAAATAATTGATGCTTTCCAAAATATTAATACTATGATTTCTATTGAGCCAGAATTATCGTCTAATGAACTTTCAGTATTAAAATATACCAGCCAAGAAAGAGATGAACTGCAGAATAGAATATTTTTGATATTCTACATGATCTCATCGTCAATGACCTTAGGAATCCCATTGCCATCTAAACCAGCATCCACAGAACATTCAAGAGATCGAATCATGGCAAAGCTTGGAGAAATCAGAAAAGAAAGTGCACTGTTAACAGATGAAGATTATGTTCTGTTATATTCTTATGTTCTTGTGAGTAATGTTATCACTAACGAATTGAATAAGATTATCAAGTACCTTGGTGAGCTTTATGGTTTGGTTGAGGAGGGAACATTTGAAATATGATACCAAAATGCAAAAGGGGGGAAGGATTATCTATGAACATTTAAAAAGGGCCACTCTAATTATAATGATGCAATGTAGTTATCTATCGTTCTGACAAAAACCGAACTTGTTATTTTATCGCCTGGTTTAAAATCAACAGGGGATAATGCGTTTTTAACAATCAGCTCCACATAAATATTAGAATATATATCTCTTAATATGTTTTGTAAATGCTGGGTCTTTGTGTCACTCAGTATACAGAACCTCAAACCGGATGCAGTTTCATAGAAATGTGCTCTGTATTTTCCCGTCGAGAACGAAGTCAGGTTGTTGTCCTCTGTTTCAGGATCATCAAGCTTTCTTGCAATATTTCTCAACGAGAATAATGCTCCAAATAACAACTTTGCTGAGTCTTCACTGTTCTTAGAATTCACCGTTCCACTCGTTGGATCAACTTGGGTCCATTCTCTATTAAAAATACAATTACCTTTGAGATTTGAGGTTAGTGCGGGTGTTTTGGGACATCAGAGAAGATAGTATTATACATACAGTGTCTGTCGAATATCCAGAACGAAAAAATGGTCATTATTCCAGCACCAATTCCAAAAGTGTCTGTCTCTTCTCTGTGCAGTTTGTAGATGTTTGTGTTTTGTTTGATTTTGGGTATTCTCTCTCACTTTGAAGGATTCGCGAATTAAATGGATTCGCTACTATTGTAAGCAGATAAACATGAACAGAACGTTAAGATTGATGAACTAAAGTATAAAAAAAGAATCTATAGAAACGAAGTAGAAGTGAGCGAAATCATAGTGGATGGCTCCATTTTGTAATGTATTAATTTATGATACATATGGTTCAAATTTTTTGGGGGTCGAGGTCAGAATGCTGAGTCTCCAATCTCTAAAGGCACAAAATTAACTCGCATTTTAATGTTCATCTTTTATCGATAACTTCTAATCACAGTGATCTAATCTATAGATCCAGAAGATTGATCTCGCCGTTGTTGTTTGATGTGGAAGTGTGCTGAGGTTGAGCATTATACGAAGAAGTATTGTTGCTTGGAGTAGGAGTTGGAGTAGAATATGTAGTTTGGGTTGGTTTTGTGTGAGTGTGGGCTTCAGATGTGGCAGACTGAAATAGTGAACTGAAAGCATCTTGCTTTGGAGTAGGAACAGAAGGGCCTGATGTGAATGATGATGTGTTGTAAATAGAGGAAGTAGTTGGGAAAGTAGAGGTGCTTGGGCCATTTGAAACGAAGGAGTTGAAATCACCAAAACTATCATCTGCGCTCTGTTGTGTCTCTTGATGACGGTTGTTTGATTGAGCGTATAAATTTGATAGATTGTTGGTAATGGTTGGCTGGGGAGCAGATGTTGGTTGAACAGAAGTTTGGAAATCTCCAAATTCATCAAAATCGTCACCATTTGTTTTATTATTGGCTTGACCATTGGAAGTAGATGGTTCATCAAAAGAGAACAGATCAACTTCAGCTTGAGCTGGTTTTGCTGGGACTGGTTTGGATGTGTTACTCACCACCCTTTTAGTAGATGGTTTTCTTGCAGCACCTGGTGTGGAAGAAGACTCACCATCAACATCATATTCCTCAAAGTCTTTATTACCAGTTGATCTTGATTCTTCAAAACGTTGACCATAGACACCTCCATCACCGAATATTCTGTTCTCATAAGTACCATAATCGTCATCATCAGCTGGACTAGCTGAAGAAATACCACCCGCAACACCTTGGAATTTTTTGGCATTATCTCTAGATTTCTTTCTTTCGGCTCTTAGAGCAGAATCATTATTTAGTAACTCAATCAAGGTTTTTGATTTGGTACGAACATTGATACCTTGGTCTCTTCCCTTGGAGTCAATGTAGTGGAACGAACGAAGCATCTGAATTAGACTCAAATTAGATCTGGCATCATCGACCAATCTTTCAGACCCATTCTTGATCAAGTACTCCAGCAATTGTAGAGCTTTGTAGATCTGACGCCACTCGTTGGAAGCCTTTTCTGTGAATCTTCTAAAGATCATACCGACAATCTCCTCTCTCTCCCTATAGTTGTAGGTACCAGCAGCGATCTTTTGCATCAGAGTGGAGGAAGCACCCCATGGCTCGTTATTGGTAGCCTCTCTGACCTTTGCCTCCATTTCAGTGTAGTTGTACACCACATTCTGGGCCTTACGGACGTACGCCTTGACGTCATACAGGGAGATGTTGTTCAAGCTTTTCTGCAGGTTGTCCATGTCAAAAAGAGAAGAGAAGGTGTTGTTGTTTCGACGGGAGTGGAGAGCGAGTTGTTGTGGACAGACGATTCCATTAATTTTTCGCTGTTTTTTTGGATCCGTGTTTTTCTTTTTTTCTCGACTTTCTGTAGATATCGGAAATGCGCATGAATTCTATATAAGCGAAGGGACTTGTCCTACAAAAAGTACTCTCAGAATCGCCAGTTTGTGTTTTGATTCCTCTTTTCTATTCACAGTGTTTTTTCATCAGCATCGACGTGTGTCCAGGTGCTTTAAGTTCGTGTAGTGCCACGGCACGGCACAATGGGTGAGCTAGTTGGTTATTTCACCGGACTCAGCAATGGTGATCTGGGCTCTAGTTCTACCATTTGGTGTACCATAGCTTTCAATGGTCTGGACAACATCGTAACCTTTGGTGACCTCGCCGAAAACAGTATGCTTACCGTCTAACCATGGACATGGAACAGTGGTGATGAAGAACTGAGAACCATTGGTGTTTGGACCTGCATTGGCCATGGATAATAGACCTGGCTTGTTGTGGGTCTTGATAAAGTTTTCGTCTGGGAATCTATCACCATAGATAGATTTACCACCAGTACCGTTACCACGAGTGATATCACCACCTTGTAACATGAATTGTGGGATGACTCTGTGGAATGGTGAGCCCTCGAAACCGTAACCTTTTTCACCAGTGGCTAAAGCTCTGAAGTTCTCAGCAGTTTTTGGAACAACCTATGTCAATTATGTTAGTAAACCAAAAGAAAAAGAAAAAACTTGAAGGAGAATATTTTGGGACTTATACGTACATCATCATATAGCTCGAATTCAATTCTGTCCAATTTCCTACCTATGTTGAGTCCCTTGTTAGTTTCCTAGTTGGATATTGTATGAGGAAGAGAAGGAGGCAAACCTACCATCAATGGCTGGAACAAAGTAGACTTTTTTGCCTAAAACTGAAGCGGATGAAGAGAAGGCACGGATACCAGTCTTGGCAGAGGAGAAAGATCTTGAAGAAAGCATTTCTATTGTTTTTCTAGCTGGGGTGAGTACAGAAGTATCCCAAGGAAGTTCTCGTTTCACCGTTTTTCGATGACCAGTTGGATTCTTCGTGAATCTCGGAATTATGTAAGCACTTATGTAATGTTAATACACAACTGTTAAAGATGCTCTCTACATATGTTCGTTTATTAGTCACTGCAATAAGCATCTACAATAAGCACATTTGCAATTATCTAGTAGTCAGAAGCATGGGGACCTGAACGGAATATACTTTTATTCGTAGTCATTAAATTGACTAATAACTCTTTACGATAACTAACAACAAATCGAGCTCAAGCAAAATATACCATTGAACTAGACTTACTTTGTAAGTGCACTGTAAATATAAAAACACAATGTCAGGAACCAGCTTTATGAACTGAAGAATGATACAAAGCCAGTTCATGCAATTTGATGCATTTCTTTTCCACAAAAACAATTTCAGCTTGACTATGCACAAAAAGAGGCTTGACTAGGTCACAAAACCCCCATTTTAGCTTGATCCTTAATAGAAACAGGCGAAGAGTGTTAGTAATAAAGTGATCCACAAAGTAACTCTAATTGTTCACAAAAGTGAAATAGTTTCGATCACCACAAAACCTCAGCAACTACAAAAAGGACAGCGAACGCAGAATCCTTTGTTATACTCTTTTAATTATGTAGACTTCGACCATCTTTCAGTCCTCACTATTATTATGTTTGACCATGAATCTATGGGTTCCTTTTGCAAGATACTCTTTGACGTGATGGCGATATCATCCAGTCTGTCGGTGCTTCCATCTCTAGAAGACCAATCACACTTGCCCAATGTGTTGACGCTTTATTCCATCAAGAACGCTTTGGGTTATATTATTCTTCGTTCCTGTTCTGACTTCACCAACTACCACTCAATATTTTGATTCTGACTGAGATTTTTCATGTTCCAGGTTTTCAGGGCTAGATGAGTTGTCTTATTCTCTGTGCTGTTAGACCTCACCAATTTGACGAGGACCAGATGGGCTGTCTTATTCTTTGTTCCTGATTCAACCTAACCAGATGCTGTTTTGATGTTTTCGTTAAGATCTACCATTTGCTCTGTTTCCATTAAGATCTATCATTTCCTATGTTTCTAGATCTAGATGAGTTGTCTTAATCTCTGTTCTGTTAGACCTCACCAGTTTGACGAGGGCCAGATGGACTCTCTTATTCTTTGTTCCTGATCCAACCTAACCAGATCCTTTTTTGATGTTCTGAGTGAGATCTATCATTTGCTCTGTTTCCATTAAGATCTATCATTTCCTATGTTTCTAGATCTAGATGAGTTGTCTTATTCTCTGTCCTGTTATTCTTTGTTCCCAATTCAACCTAGCCAGATCCCGTTTTCATTTTTCCATTAAAATCTACCATTTTCTATGTTTCTAGAGCTAGATGAGTTGTCTTATTCTCTGTGCTGTTAGACCTCACCAGTTTGACGAGGGCCAGATGGACTCTCTTATTCTTTGTTCCTGATTCAACCTAACCAGATGCTGTTTTGATGTTTTCATTAAGATCTACCATTTGCTCTGTTTCCATTAAGATCTATCATTTCCTATGTTTCCATTAAGATCTATCATTTCCTATGTTTCTAGATCTAGATGAGTTGTCTTAATCTCTGTTCTGTTAGACCTCACCAGTTTGACGAGGGCCAGATGGACTGTCTTATTCTTTGTTCCTGATTCGACATAACCAGGTCCTGTTTTGATGCTCTGAGTGAGATCTTCCTATTTTTATTGATGTTCTGATTGAGAGGCTTCTAGAGTAAGATCTATTATTTGCTATGTTTCTAGAGCTGGATGAATTGTCTTAATCTCTGTTCTGTTAAATCTCACCAATTTGACGAGGACCAGATGGACTGTCTTATTCTTTGTTCCTGATTCAACATAACCAGATCCTGTTTTGATGTTCCGAGTTAGATCTTCCTATTTTTATTCATGTTCTGATTGAGAGGTTTCTAGAGCTAGACGAGTTGTCTTATTCTCTGTTCTGTTAAATCTCACCAATTTGACGAGGACCTGATGGACTGTCTCATTCTAATTCAACCTATCTTATCTCCTACTGAGTATTTTAATTGAGATGAACCATTTTCCAGGTTTCTAGAGCTATATGAGCTGTCTTGATCTCTGTTCTGCCAGACCTTATTCGTTTTTGATGTGAACTGACCATCTTCTATTTTGATTTTCCGGCTGATGATCTGACTGGGATCCACCATTTCTTGGTTTTTGAGATAGAGGAGCTGTTTTATTTTCTGTTCTGTTAGACCTCACCAGTTTGGCGATAAGATTGGCAGTCTTGTTCATGTCTGATATGACCTGGCAAGCTTCTGTTAGATAGTTTGATTCAGATAAACCACTCACTGAATTTATCATTGAATTCACGACTTTTGGATCGACGACAAGTTTAAGAGTCCAATTCTTTTGATACAAGATAATAATCAACAGAGATGAACGAGCCTTTGAGATTGATCGACCGACCAATTACAGACCCAGATTCCATTATTTTAATTTGGAATCACAGCCATCTCATCAATCATATATAGAAGGAATCTTGCAGTATTCTTCTGTGACCTTGATCAACACCAAAGTACACCAGTCTACCCATCTTATTTTACGGTGCTTCTGTTGTGGTGATTTGGAGGATCAATCATAACCAGCTCCACCGCTTCATCTCAACTCAATCACCCAAATATAAGGATATTCCCGAAATGAAACCAATAGCCATCACATGATACACCTGATCAAGTTAGTCAGTGTGAACAGTGACAGGCGCCTGTATGTTGGTTTCCCCCGCTGAGATATTGTAAAGATATTTCAGACCTGGGAACCGCTGTTCCCCAAAAGAGCCCAACCATGTCAGTTTTTCTAGGGATATTGATGTCCGGGTGTTACTTTTAGTGTCATTTATATCTCGTTAAACAGAAGAGTTGGAGGCAATTGAGTAATATTTTTATGTAGTTTAATTCATTCTTATTATAACCATGCTTTAAAAACCCCAAATACTCATGTTTCAAACTTATAAATTTTCACGTGTTCATTCACGTGATGATCCATATATGTGTTGTCCTTACCGATAATATACGCTTTACCTCAAGCGCGGAAATTGAATCACTTATCCTTAGCTCAATTCAAAGTTGTGAGCTAGTATTAGTCGCTTATATGTGTTTTCTGTGTCAAAGGTTCATAACTCTGCGGTTGCTTTTGTGCCAATCTTGCTGTATTTCAAGTTATAAGGTTTCTACTTTTGTATGGCACAAGTCGACCGGGTAATTACGAGGTCCTTAAAAGTAGTAATTATACTTTAATTAGAAATACATGAGGTTCATAGATGGAACAAGTTTCTTTTGTCGGTGTTCGCTATGGCGGTGTGCAGAACACTTAAGTTTTTCAAATCTCTAGCAGTGACTGTTTTTCCATTTGTAATTTTTCGCTTATTAACATTTAATTTATAGATCAATTTCGATTGATTAAAATGTCAGGTGCTTGCTAGCAGATTGAACAGCTTCATCTAAGATTCTTAACCTTTTCACGAACTGATCAATATCATGATCTTCGATGGCCTCATGAAGTCCTGGGAGTATTTTGCCTTGCAAACCGTTATCTCTATTTGGTGCAAGTATGATGTATTTCATGTATGATCGATTTTGAAGCCCATCTTCGTCTAGAAACAATCTATTTAGTTGAGCAGATTTTGTATCTATGATCTTGATATTAATAGCTAAAAGTAATTTCTTATAAGCTCTAAACCAAGGATGATCAACTGAGTCCTGTGCCTGGAGATCTGCAGCTCTCTTATCAAACTTTTCAGAATTTTTAACGAGTTGTTTGATATGAGACTTCATGCTAATAATGTAGTCATTCAGTCGTAAAATTCTTGTTTCAGGCTTCACTTTCAGGTTCAGCCATGACTTCGGAATTCTATCTATGTATTCATGGAAGTGATCCTCAACTATAGAAGTGTAATGCAAAGTTTTATATTCTATCACTTCATGTTCACTTAAACTCAAAGCTAAGAACCCAATATATTTAGCCAGAGTATTGTGTAATTGGTAATCAGGGTCAATGAACCTTTCCACCCAGTCAACAGAATCAAATTCAGAATTCTCATGATATATTGCACTTTCAGAATCACTGTCAAAATGAATCAAGCAACTAGGAATGCCTAGACGATGTTGGAAAACGGTGTAATCAGAATCGCTTTCCAGTCCTTCATTCTGCTCAAGATCACCCTGATCTTTCCAAAAGTCATATACGGAATATTCAGGATCATTTTTGAATGGAACCGACTTACTAGCACTCTTCAAGTAAGAGTCTAGAAGAGGGTTTGACACGACTTTCAATCTAGGACCAATAACGCCCTTATCCAGATTCAAGTAAGCGATAACATTATTCTGCAAATCCCTTGAATTCTGTTCCCCATATTCGGTTGATCCCAACTTGCCATACTCCTCTCCATCAAACGAAGCAACGACAATGGTTCTCAGGGGTTTCCATCCTTTTTTAATGAGGTCACTGAACCCTCTACTTATCTCTAGGAGAATGGTATTCCCACTATTTGGGTCACCAGCTCCATTGTAAGTTAATGAATCTCTGTGACTCCCAATGATGATCTTCTCTCTTGACAAACCTGGAATTTCATAAAAGATATTGGTTATTGGTGCAACTATGTAATTCTGATCATTGTAGACATTAATCATGGTACCCTTACCACTAGGACCCACAGAGTAATCAAAGTCATCAAAATCACCAGTCCAATTAAGTCTAACACCTTTTCCATTTAAGTTTTCAAGAATTTTCTGTGCATCAATCTGGCTTATGGGCAAAGAAGGAATTTTGGGTAGCAATTTCGAGGGATCTTGTCTCTTACAATTTCTAGTACAAGCAAACCCGGGAGTAGTTGGATCACCAGGTGATCTTGCAACAGAACCTCTTTCAATACTTGCTGGATTTCTTGCTGGTCCTTCAGGATATGGTTTGAAGCCATTCTTTTGCGTAATTTTACCATCATCGGAAGGGTCAGAGTAGAGTAATACGCCTGAAGCACCTGCTAGTTCCGCATTTTGTACTTTGATTCCTTTTAAAACCTTGCCATGCCTTATGATGTGAATCTTATTCACTAGATCGATACCATTCTCCTTCAAAAGATTATAGTCCTCGATAGACCCATAATTCGCATAGATGAATTCAGCAGTGACATTCCCTGAGGCTGAATAAGCATGAAACACGAGGGATTCATGAGATGATGAAACGTTCTCTTGCAAATTTGCGCTGAAGATAACATCACCCTCACCATTTACTAGAGACACACCAGCATCAACATGTTCATTTAAATATGTGTAATACTTTTTAGTATACGGACTAAATCCAAACTCCTTAAATTTCTTTACTGTATAATCTATCTTCTCCTGTTGTCCACTTTTTGAATGTGATGTCAAATTGGAATACTGGTGCATGTATTCTTTGGCACGGTTCTCATCTCCAAGACTTTTCAAGAACAGTCTTTCAGTCTCATCCTTCGACAAAGTTGAGAAATGAATCCTTCTATAATCTCTGCCCAATGATGTTCTGGGCAGAAAGATCAAATTGAAAACGAAGAGAGCAAATAGTGCCCATATTATGGCTGCTATGAATTTCAACGTTGTTATTGATGGCGATTTATCTATAACATAGTCTTTGATAGACCGCAGTGACTCTGCTAGGGAGTTGCTTCTTCTGTCACGGTTACGTATCAGAAGTGGCTGCCTATCGCTGATGTTTGTCATTTTGTATGTTTCAAAGACTCTGAGTGTGATGAAGAGGACATTTAATAGGGTGGTGTTTACTCGTTTACCTTATTAGTTCTGTAGCGTGTAAATAAGCGGTGTCTGGGTGTTCTCAGCTGACACATAATTTGTGTGGTATTGCTGAGTAAGCTATGTCTATTTATTACATAATCATAAATGAGTTATAGACTCAACTGATTACACTGATACTATCTCAACTGATCTTCTTTCGGATTGCATATTAGTGTCTGGGCTACCATTTTCGGTCTCAATTTACTCCTTACTGTATACTTTATTGGTTAGATCTCATCCCTGTGGCTCGTAGTAGGGATTCAACTGGATTTCCTATATGGAAGTCCATTTACTGTTTCTATAATTCCTTATGTACTTTCTTATTGAGGATATTTATTTTTACTTATAATTGTCTGCTAGTAGCTTTATCTCAATATCAACATTGAATGTGGATTCGAAGCTTTGAATACTTTAAGTAATAAGGTATACAGAAATAACATTTGAATAATAACTAATACAAAGACAACAGATATCCTAGTGTATTCTAGGTTTCGTTACTTATCAAATTAATCAAAAACATTCTAATCATCTATGCATTAATTTCTGTTATTTATTTAAACAGTTTGTTTTTTGGTTTCAACATTCTCTAATGGTTCTCCTGCTGGTCTTTTGACAGTTTCTCCATTTTCAGCTTCTTCAGCTTCTCCATCTTTAGCCTTCAAAGATTCAACGATTCTTTTATCCGCAGAAACACCATTAACTGGTCTGAAATATGGTTGGCACCTCCAGTATGGGACTGTTTTATAAGAACCACCCCATAGCTCTTTGTCACCAACCTTGATGGCATCCAGTTCTTCGATGTCGTCCTTTTTGAAAATCTCCTCTACTCTCTCCTCGACTTTCTTTACCAATTCCTCAACAGCATCGAAGTTGTGTTTTGGCGATAATCTGGCTACTAGTTCCCTAATATCAGTGTGAATTGGTAAAAAAGGTCTCAGGATCTTAAATATGTGTGACTTCATCGCTATTTTTGACGCATTTCCTGGACAATCTTTAACGATATCGTAATACTCTCGCAAAATCTTATCAACTCTTGGAAAATATTCTTTGATATCTTTTCCCTCATCAACAAACACACCTGGGTTATACAAATTTCCTTCAGCACTCATAATAGCATCACAGTTAACAGTATTCAAACCCCTCGTTATATCATCTGGGTATAGAATGTTACCGTTTGCGAAAAACACTGTTTCTTCGGGTAAATTTGCTCTTAGATATTTCAAGATTTCCCAATCAGCTAATCCAGTCTTTTGACCTTTCATTTCTCTAGTACGGCCATGAACTGTTAAGAACTGTGCACCTGCTTTCAACACCATTTTAGCATATTCCAATGTCGTCTCCCGATCTTCGTAAACTCTTATTTTAGCAGTGACAGGGATTTCCAACTCTAGGTGTAGCTTATTAATCAGTTTATAGATCAGATCCCAATCGTCCATTAGGAAAGCACCATATTTACCCTTTTTCGCAATTCCTTGTGGACATCCAAGGTTCAAATCAACAGCATCACACTTCCCAACCACATGCTTAGCGGCTTGTAAGAGGAATTCCGGATCATTTGCACAGAACTGAACAACTAACGGACGATCTTTACCTAAATCACCATCCCATTCAGACCACATATCTCTTCTATATTTCTCACTGGTAGCGAATAATCTGGCATGAAACATGGGCGTGTAACAAAGAGTAGCACCATATCTACGTGATAATATCCTCCATGCTAATTCTGACTGATCAACCATTGGGGCAACGATTCTTTTGGGAGACCCAATAGACTCATATAGTTCTCTTCCTTGCAGTTTGGTCATTTTGATGGCGCTATTGTCGACTATCGGCACAGTGCGAGATTTTGTGAAGAATGTAGTCACCCTTTTAAAAGTGGAACTTATGATATTTGAAGAGACCACTTTGAAATACCATGCAAATCTTGCTCAAGGTCTAGTAGAATCAAAGATTTAAGCTCTGCTTTCGTATTTTTTTTTTTCTTTTTTTTCAGTATGTGATGAGCTGCTATATTCCGAGGTTCCTCAATTCCGGGCGACTATTATATACAAAACGCTCATAGAACATTAATTTCTATTCATAAATACTTATAGGATCATAACCACGATAGTGTTTTCCTTTTTCTATAAATAACAAGACCAAATAAAATAATTAATTTCAATAATATTTGATCAAAAAATAACATTAAAAAGAATTGAAGACGTGCAAATCTAAAGCAAATAATGTCAGGATCGTCAGCAAAGTACAAAGTAGTAAATCATCGTAGCACAAAAATCAATAAATAACATTAGGGGATGCGGTAGAGTATAGTAGAAAGCAGTCGGTTTCTAACTGGCGTTGTTAAGGTTGCTTAGATTCTCTGGTGAGCTTGGTTGACTCTTTGAAATGAATATCGCCCTAGCCTTTAATGCCTGAGCAAACAACATAGCAATTGGCCAAATTGGAGCATCAGCCAGGATTCTGACACCCAAGTAGAGACTTCTTGATGATAATCTAGCATTCTTTATAACCTGAGTCGTTTCCTTAATATCAGTGTTTGGATGAACTGCCCTTTTAGCAGTTTCGTCATCAATGATCGGAACATCAAGCGCACCTTTAGCTTCAAGTCTCAAGAATTCAGAATAGGTAGTGTTATTATCATTCAAAACCAAACAATCCTCAATCTTCTTGAAGATCATCTCGGATCTTAACCAAAGTGTTCTCTCAATGGCATTCAAATATACTGGATTGTTCTCATCGAAATTCTGAGCCCAAGTTTCCAAGGATAATAGAAATTCCCCAATAATTAAAAGTGAAGTGAAAATGCAAGTGATGAAAAAGACCGGAGTTCTAATCGAGGTCTTTTCAGCATTTTTATGAATGGAAACATAATCAATCCATAATTTCACGATGTCTAAAGCATAATTCGTTGCATCCTTCAAAGCCTCTGGATCATCTTTCAGACTCTGTGAACTTGAGTTCATTCCATTCCAGTCTTTTTTCCAAATCTTCTCGATAATTGGAGTCAGACTGATACATTTCCTAATCTTAGCAAAGGATAATAATGGTAGTATCAATCTCATGACTGGGTTCTGATTATAGATAACAGATAAACTGGCTTCATTCAAATAGAAAACACCACCATTCTTGATATAAAGACTTTCCCAACTTTTGATCAAACTTTCAATGATTGGTCTGGAGTTCATACGCCATTTGGTAGCAGCAATAACACCATTTGTTTCAGACTTGATGACTCTTCTCTCTAAGTAAATCTTCTCATGAATGGACATTAATAAAGAAAGTAAAGTCTTCATCTGGAATCTTTTGTTCAAATGTTCATCGTCATTCAAAATGAAATTATTCAAGGTTAAATAATTCAAACAATTCGTATAATTATCATTACCATTTGACAATTCAACCAGTGAAAATTTGGAATCAATGACATAATGATGTTGTTGTAAAACATTACACCACTCAACATGATTTGAAGCATCCCATAATTCCTCCCATTTACAATGAATACCACATTTTAGGTCAATTGAATGCAAAGAACAATCCAACCCAATTAATGAGGTGAATAGGTTGGAAATCAACAAAATGGTATGACAAGTTCTTATTCTGGTTTGAGCCAGAATGAAATATTTATAGTTCTGTTCTTGGATTGCTTCAGAAGAATTTTGAAGATCATCCATTATCGGTGGTGGTGTTAAAAAGTTCTCCAATGGCAAATTCAACGAAGTCAACTTGACTAATTCAATTAAAGAATTTAAGAAAATAGTCATTGTCTTCGTGACTGATAGATCGTTATTGAAGATACCAATGAAAATCAATAGCACCATGCTCTGATAAATCCAAACAGGTATGCTGTTGTTATTCTTGAAAGATTTCTTCTCCCTTTCCAAGTATTCGTGAATTCTATATCTCGTGATGTTGAACATCAGCATAGCATGTGTGGAATGGAAACCATATAGCGCACCCACAGATGCTATCGATAATAATAAAGGATAGTTGTCCAAGCCAGGTTGTAAAGTAGGTAAATGAATAAATGGGAAATATTTGTCGAACTCAGTTCTAAATAAAGAACCATATTGATTCAACTCTTCTAAGGAAGGAAATTGAGAATCAACTAAATTATTCAATTTTAATATCTCTTCACGCAATTCATCAGTAAAAAGATTTAAGCTCTTTGTCTTGATCTCTTCATTTTGTTCAACTTCATTATGGAATAGATCAATTTGTCTTGATCTAAACAGTGTTGGGATATCGTTATTATTCATGGAGGAGGATGGATTAGTTAAAGTATTCAAACTGTTCAATGGGGATTGTACTGTAGAGTTGATTAAGAGTCCTGGAGTGAAAGCACTAGGAGGAGGAGATTGATCTTGTTGTCTCATACTTGTACTTGAACTTGCGCGTTTCATTGGGATAGAAGAAGGGTTCGTTGTGTTTGGCTTGGGAGTGCTCGAATGATTCGATGATGACGAAGGTGAGATTGAAGGAAGAAACCCGATGGTATTGAAATTCTTTGAGTTCGAGACAAAGTTGGACTCAAATGGTGTGTTGATGAACTCTTCTAACCAATCCTCTGGAGAAGAATTATCATCGTGGATTGAGTTTGAAGTCAAAGTACTGTTATTGTTATTCACAGCTTTGCTCACCGAGTCTTCAAGGTTTGTTGAAGGACCACTATCATTGGTCTGTGTTTGAGGAGTTGATGCCTTAGAGTTTTCATGAGAGAATAAGTTGAAATTGACTTTCTGGTCTTTCAAAGTGAAACCAGCACCACCACCAGCATTTCCCATATGTAAGTACTCACTCATCATTGGAATGTCCATAATTGATCCACCAGGGGTCAGGTTAAACTGATAAGGACTTCCAGTTTTTGAATTGAAGAGATGGGAGTTTGACTTTAAATGGTTTGAAGGAAGCAACTGAGAGAAATAGTCACTAGAGTGATTAGCAGTAGTCGACTGGTTGTTGTCATTCTTGTCATTGTTGTTTTTGTTGTTGTTACGACCTTCAGAGTCCAAGTTGAAGCTTTCTAACTCATCGTATTGTAAGCCTAAAGCGTTGATATCGATCCCGCTCATTAAGGCTCTTGAATTCATATCTTGTGCGCTCAACTGTGGAGTAGCGAACTCGACCTGATGCGGAGCTTCGGGTAGTTCATGGGTTATATGTGCAGGCTCAAAAGAGCTTTTGGTATACGTTGAAGCGGATGTCGCACTGAAAGAATTATGACGCTGTCTCTTCACAGAGGGTTGATTATGGGGCTGTTGATGGTCTTTTGAGGATGAAGTCGAGGTCTGGCGGCTTGTCTTCAAGTTCTCTGCATGTTTAAAAAGCGTTGAGTGTTCATTATAATCGTCAATAGAACTCTTGGTTGAGAAGGTACTCGCTGAGTTGAAAATAGAAACGGGATTCTTCTGTTGGTCATGATCGGCACTGGTCGAGGACTTGAAAGAGTGTTGTTTTTGTTTCTTGGAAGGCGAGGTAGCTGAGGAGATTGTGGTTGATGGAGTTGGAGGTACGGTCAGATCATTACTCTCTGTTGGTAGTTGCATTTCCTTGTTCCCAAAGTTGGTGATGATATTTGTGTTATCGCCCTTCTTGAATTCTTTTGTATTGTTGGTCGATAGCCCAGAATGGAGCTTCTGTTGGTGCCTCAACACTAGGTCTCTTCTTGCAAAACAACGGCCACAAGCAGCACACTGAAATGGCTTCTCATTCGTGTGTGATCTTTCATGTCTCTTCAAATGCTCGAGTCTGGCGAAGGCCCTTGTACAAGTGATACAGACATGTGGCCGTGGCTTGTCTGTCTTAATGATGGCAGACTTCTTCGGGATCGGTGCAAAACCGTCGATGGACTTCTGTATCTGCTTTGGCACTTTGTTTGCATTTTTAGGAGTGGATAGGCCTGTTTCCATGGGAATGTTGTTTAACAGCACATTGGAGTTCTTTCTTGACGTGGAAGGAGAGTTGTTGGAAAGACGACGGCTTGAGTCTGACACGGACATGGGCAGTAGTATATTATATAGGTGTATAAATGTTTTAACTGGGCGTCTTTCCTCGTGTTTCTTTCTCTTGTCTTTTGGGGGTTGTCGTAGCAATAATCAAAGAATGGGTTTGAAGATTGGCTTGATAGTTTGAGAATTCTATTTCTAATGCCAAATAGAGAGAGAAAGAGAAGGGTATGAGTGCGACGTAGTGTGTGAAGAAGTAACTGGGTAACACACGCAAGGACACTGGAACACCGGTGGATATTGTTCTATGAAAGGGGCACTTCGGTTGGTCTGTGACGCCAAACGACAAGCAGTGGATTTCTTTCAGACAGTTGTTGTGTGAAATGGCAGCTTGTTGAGTTTTTGTTGTTTTCAATTTTTTTTCTGGTCCTTGAAGGCTTTCCCGATTTTGTAGCGATATCGCAGAAGGGAGATGACAGTTCTGCAGAGAGAGAAAGAGAGCGGTTCAGCCACGCGCAGAGTGAAAACACGTCGGGAGCTGGGCACAGCTTCCATCTCGTGGGCAGTACTTTTGTTCGTTCACTCATGCTTCTTACAGTGTACACAGAGGAAGTGGAGAGACTGGTGCTACTTCGTTCCGCCACCAGTTTGGATCTTAGTGGAACTGCGTCGGGTTAACCAAGCAGGGCAGATATGTGACACCTTCCTTCTTGATTGTCTGTCCATCGCAATCCGGCCCATCAACTCCAGACTTTGCCAAAAGGAGCCTCTAGGCTCTCGGGCTTTTGCTTACAAATAGTGGGATACCGACGCTAAAAATGCCCCTCCAAAGATCGCACTCCTTTAAAATTTCTAACGGCCACCTGGGTTGGTTCATTGTTCTTGTCCTGCCACCTGGGGATATACAGAGAACGCTTTAGTCATAAGCAGAGATGCATATATTGGTTAGTTAATAAGCTAGCTAGCCAGCTCATACATTCAAATCTCATAAATGCCCATTAGTATTCTCTTTAGACGTAGGCGTGTTACTGCGCAGCCATTTTGTTTGTATTTTTGCTACGGGATTCTTTTCTTGACCTTGTGCGGCGTAACTTCCAGAATAAGCATTTGCACACAGGCCACAAATCCCAAAGCCTTCAACAATCAATAAAGTCATTTACAAACCCTTGGTCAGCCGAAGTGAAGCGTGTATCTTGTTTAGCTGACTCAAAGGGAGATTTGGTCTCGAATACCACCTTCCTCAATCTGCTTTGAACCATCCACGCTGTAAGAATAAAATTCCAAAGTTCTTATTGGTCAACTCGGAGTGTTTGCTCTACTTCCACTAACTCAATTATTATTTTATCCGTTCCACCTTCTTTGGTGTCATTCCTTCTTTATTGGCTGTTAAAAAAGATCTTCCTCTACGTCATGATCAACCCAAGTAGGAGACCCAAATTATTCACGTGACATAATGTCACATGACTATTTTTACTCCATTGGTTCATCGGTACCAGTTAATCAATCAACTACACGAGTTTAAAACATATGTAAACATACATTCATATTTTCTGCGGACTTTCAAAGTATGATTCAGATACTAATGTTCAGTTACCCAAACACTAACACCAAAAACCATCTAAAAGCTGTTATTTAAAGAGACCAAGATTTATAATAAAAAATTCAATAATCAAAATTAAACTCATCAATAACAATCAATATCATCAAAATTAGCAAGCACCAACAATCATAAATCAACTTCCCGACCCAAAACCTAATCAGCAAAAAACCAATTCATCATCATAACCTTCAATTCTAGCAAAATAATATTACCAACTTTCGAAATTCAAAACAATAAACCGATCTTCAACACAATCATTCTCAAACCGAAAGTTTGACCAACTCATGTCAGAACTCTCCCAACAATATCAATTGAATCAATAACTTCAATCTCATATTAATGTATTTTCAGTCCGCTTATTTGGATCTGGCTCTAACTTTCCGTCTCTTTCTTTTGAGTCTTCTGACTCTCTTCTTTCTCCATTTAGCACGCATCTCTGAAATTGATATGTTAATATACTAGTCCATGTACAATCACAACATTATACTGTTGCTTTAGCTTTTATCCTTTTATCAAACACATACTGCAATGACTTGTTTAATACGTTGGTGGTAGAGAGAAAAAAAAAAAGAGGAGAAGGGAAGAAGAAGAGAAACTTTTGAATCTTTTTTTGAATGAACATTCAATTTTCCAGACAAACATCCAACGCTGGAGACACCCCAACCGTTCCAGGCTTTGCTTCCCAAAAACGAATTCCGGGGCAACATTTTTGGTTCGAGCACTCCCAGTTTCACCCTTAACTACTGCACTTCCGAGGAGGTGACTATACTGGTGTCCGGGTTTGTTAAGGTCATGTGATGTCTATTAGGGCTGAATGCAGATGATTTAGTATAGGGCTACTGGAGATGCCAGAGATGAGAAATGAGGGCTACGTGAACTTAGTATTACAATTGTCTAATGTGGTTTGAGCTTTCAATTGAAAATTAAACTATATAACAATGTGTACTTTTAGTTGGATCTCGATATATGAGATGTCTCATTTCTCATTTTTACTTTCTGTTTCTTGTTTCAATGACTTCAATAACACACTCTTGAGTTGTTCAACATGAAATGATCCCACAATTCTATCAATTCCTTCTTCATTCAATAGTTCAGTTGAATTAGTCTCTGAATAAATTAAATCGATATCCTTGGATTCAAAGTATTTCAATTGATCTTGCATGATCAATTCCTGTAAATGTGCAGCACCCAGATATGCCTTCAAATTACAATAAAATCTATAAGCAAGGTAAAACCCTGGGATGTTTGGAACAACAGGAACAATAACAAATGGAATTGTGAAAGGAATCAAAACAGCGTTGAAGATCATTTGTCTCTTATGGTAAATTTTACCATGTTGTGCCAATTGTAACATCTCATTCCGCAACTGTTCTAAAGATAGTAATGAAGATGGATAATAAACTGGTATTTCAATCACCTTATGGTCCAATTCATCTTGTTCTTTTCCCTTTGTGATGAGGTCACTCAATTCAGTTGAACTCTTCAACAGGATCTCACTTTCTGTGGTTGACCGTTCAGTCTTGGATTGATCATCTAAGGTTTGAATTTGTCTCAAAAGTGCAGAAACTGATGGGATTGATCTTAATGAATCTTCAGACCAAGGAGTTGATTCTAGAAACTTATTGATGTAATAAACGATCTTCTTGTTATATGATTTTTCCGAATCTGTTATGCTTTTCCAGCCTCTGGCTGCTAGCTTCACCAATTTATCCTCATACTTAACAAATGGTGAACTTGTGTTGATAAGAGACTCAAGATACTCGAAATGAACATATGATTTCTCTTTGTTTAATGGAAATATCAGTATTTTAGCTGGTTGTTTTGTTGGATGCTGATGCACTAGTCTTCTTCCAATAGTAGTAGCTGTGATTGATCTCAAGTGAATAGAAGATCTGGTGTAGGTTGTACAGTTCATAATGAGTGTTGTATTGAGGTTTTTGCCGTCAGATGAGGTAGTGTCAGATAACAGTGCTGTTTGCCAAAAAATCTGGAGAAGATGATCAAGATTTTAGCAGCAAAGGGGGAAATACTATTAAAAAGGTCAATGGAAGGAAACTAGACACAGGAATACCAGTAGAAAATATGGAAAGTTGTTCGAAATTGATTGTTTTCTCGATTTCGGTATTCCAGATTTCTTTTCTCATCACTCTTGCTACCTTTCGTGATGCCCGACACACCATAGCCCAACAGCGATGAGGTGAGATGCTGAGCATGGAAATAGGAGAAACTCTGCATTTTGTGATGACTCAATGAAAGAATGGCACTGCCCATCCTCTATTGAGAACACTGGCAACCAGGAACGGAGACAATTCAATTAAAATAACTAATCATTCTTTGTACTATTAGTTATCAAAATCAGGTTTATGTGAGTAACAGGAACTGCTGCTACAACTTCAAGATCAATTTCCTGGAGCAACTAATTACAAAAGAATACACACATCTCCGAACCAATAATTCATATCTTTCATTCAGTATCGGACTTGTTTGCAATCATCGTGGAGAGCAAGTACTCTGAAGACTGCTTGAGCTTGGTTATGTCTCTTTTGGTCCGGGTAATACGTGATATGTCAAATATCGAAATTTAGATTACCTTTTAAAAGGTATTATATATTAAGATTTGTAGTTTTTCTACCATTATGGCAATTGAGTACCCGACAAACTCTTCAATCTTTAAGAGGCCCGGTTTTCATTAAGAAAAGTGGATTATCCACTATTTAAATATTTTACATCTCACTTATTCTTAAGTAGTTAAAATCGCCCTGCATTAATTGTTACAAACCAAACAGATGCTCCAGTTTCTAACCGTCGGGGAATATAGACAATTACCATCTCTCTAATAGACTGATTTTCTCACCTGTATACCTCCAGTAATCACTGTACTTGTGTACTTGGTAGCCATTCTTGTAATCACCACTTCAACAGTTCGTTGGTCCAGACTTGCTCGTCTTCGCGAATTCTGTTTGTTGACGTTTTTGTGGGAAGTCAAATAGAGATGGAATCTTGGGTTTCTGTGGTAAAACAACTCATTCATTACCTCCCAAGCAAGCACTTTTTTGGCTAATTTGCCTCTTCTTTGTACCTCCCACAAATTACACTGCTTGTCTCAATAACTCCGTTTTGATCAGCTTCTCAGTCCAGCTACTATATAACCTTTCCTTTTAGAATAGCTATTTTGATTGTGTCTCATACCCTCTATCTAGCTACCATCTCTACTATTGTGCTTAAACTGCTCATCTATCTTTCATTTTACTGATCTATCCTATAAAATATGGTAGCGCTTATAGAAGATGAAAACAGTATACCTAAGACTGACGATATTGCTAGAAGACCTCCAAAGGCCAAAACAAGAGTTTCAAATCCGTATAATTTCATCTCCAGTTATTCCCATGAAGCAAGAACTGTCCCCCCATATGTCTTAGCTGGTATTGCCAACAATAAGATTCCGAACAATAATGAGCATAATCAAGACCCTTTCATCTCTTCCATGAACAACAACTGGGCCACTTTTCTAGAAACTGTTGATACTACGCCTGCTTATACCGAAGGTGTTTTAAACCATGATTCTGAAGCATTGGAGAAATTACCAGATTTGAATGGTGATTGGGGTGGTGATGAAAGACTAAAAAGATATCTCAATAATGAAATAGACAAAAAAAGTCAACCCTTTTTGAAGAAGAAATGGTATCAACTTGGTTCAAATTCCTCCAACTCATCTGAAACTAACGTTGGAACAAAACCGAGATCAAAAGCTGGATATTGGATGTCCACTGAGAAAAGAGATGAGTGGGGGCCTTTCTTAAACAGAATGTTCCTCTACAATAACTATATTCCTCTGTTTTTCAGAACCTTAATTGTCATAATGAGTGTCATTGCCTTGGCTATCTCTGCCTCTATCTACAGGCTGTCTAAAAAGAAGGTTCAATTGGCTGATTTAAATCTAGGTGAAGTTACCCAACAACCAAGTACTATCATGGCTATCTGTGTTCAGAGTGTTGCTCTGGTATATTTACTCTACATCACACTTGATGAATTTAAATCAAAGCCTTTGGGTATCAGAAACCCTCTTGAGAAATTGAGATTGATCCTGTTGGATCTTTTATTTATCATCTTTTCAAGTGCCAATCTATCCTTATCATTTAACACTCTATATGATAGTAGGTGGGTCTGTACTCTTGATGAATTTTCTAGATACACAAAAGTTGAAACCATTTGTGACTATCAGAGAGGTCTAGCTGCCTTCTTGTTCATTATCTTATCCTTATGGGTTGTAACTTTCAGTATTAGTATCATGAGGGTCATTCAAAAGGTTTCAAACTCACCAGGGGGTCTAGTCTAAGTGAGTTATACGAAAAGTGATACTTAAACTGTGTATTTTATGCGTCGGTGCATTACATCTTAAATTGTTATGTTTTAATGAGAAGTTTTTAATGAATTGTATTCGATACTCTCGTACATACCAGTAATGACTCTGTGTATTCGTTATAGCCACTAGTTCATAACTCATTAGCTCATTAGCTCACTGTCACATTAGCTCATCATCAACTCGTTAGGTCATCAGCTCATTAGCTCATTATAAACAAACTACATCATAGTGCCTTTCACACGTGACTTTGACGTAATCACGTGTCGACCGTGGTGTTTCGCTAGCGTAAGCGCGCATAATCAGCGAGTTTTCTCTTTCAGGCGATTTCTTTTGTTGATTGTTTCCCCAAAGCAGTAATCTAATTACCTTCCTAATCGGGACACGTACACCGTTGGCCACAGGTTGCCAAATTTCAGTGCAGCGCAATCAAACTGGGAACCGGGAAGCTTTGTCCAGGATAAATAGCTGAAATTGTCTCCCTTTTTTCAGGCACTCTCGCTCTACCAACTCTTCAACTGTTCCCCAACAACTGTCGATCAACCTATTAAAATGCATAGAACTTACTCCTTGAGAAACCAAAGGGCCCCAACTGCCGCACAATTGCAGTCCCCTCCACCACCAACATCCACTACCAAATCCAAATTCTTTGGTAAAGCTGGTATCGCTACAAGCTTCAGAAAAAACGCTGCTGCTAACTTTGGTCCAGAATTGTCCAGAAAGCTTTCTGCTTTGATCAAATTGGAAAAATCAGTCTTGAGATCCATCGAATTGGTTGCTAGAGAAAGAAGAGAAGTCGCTAAGCAATTATCTGTCTGGGGTGAAGACAATGATGACGATGTTTCTGATGTCACCGATAAATTAGGTGTTCTAATCTACGAGATTGGTGAATTAGAAGATCAGTTCATCGACAAATATGACCAATACAGAATCACCTTGAAAGGTATCAGAGATATTGAAGCCTCCGTTCAACCATCAAGAGACCGTAAACAAAAAATCACCGACGAAATTGCACACTTGAAGTACAAAGATCCACAGTCACCAAAAATTCCAGTCTTAGAACAAGAATTGGTCCGTGCTGAAGCTGAATCTTTAGTTGCTGAAGCCCAACTATCAAATATCACCAGAGAGAAATTAAAAGCTGGTTTCGACTACCAATTCGATGCTACTAGAGAATTGGCCGAAAAATTCGCTTTGATTGCTGGTTACGGTAAAGCCTTATTGGAATTACTAGATGATGCTCCAGTCACCCCAGGTGAAACTAGACCAGCCTACGATGGTTATGAAGCCTCAAAACAAATCATCATTGATGCTGAAAATGCTTTGGCTTCATGGACTTTGGACCAAGCTGCTATCAAACCAGCTCTTTCTCTACACCAAACTGCTGAAGATGTTTACGACCAAGAAGAAGAAGAAGCTGCTGAAGCTGAATGGGCTCAACACGGAGATGAACCTGAAAATGAAGAAACTGAAACCGAAACCCGTTAAAGTAAGATAAGCTGCTATTCGAGACGTATCAAAGAAAAAGACATTTGACTCAAATAGAAATGTTAAAATCTTTTGAGTGATTCTTTTGTGAAATATCCCGTTATCGTTGGTTTCGTTGACTTTCTTTTCCTCGATCCTTGTGTTTTAAGTTGTTTTCGTTTCTGTTACCTCATTTTGTGTTCAATTCATTACGTTGTCTTTTTTCTATATCATTTCGTCCTTTGCGAGCTACTTTTAATGGCCGTTGACTCTTTTGTTATAGGTAATAGTTATTCATCTCATTAAAGAAGTCTTTTGATATCTTAAATATCAGTTTACTGTGCTATTAAATATTATATTGGTTGTTTCCCAGTCAAAATAATGCATAATTTAGTTCCTCCATTTCAAATCTGTATAGCTTTTTACTTAGCGTAAACTAATCTTGAAATGACCTGGTTCAATGATTTCGTACCTTTCCTTGTCGTATTTAGCAATTTCGACGCTTATTTGGTTTAAAGTAGCCAATTGTAAAATCTCATAAAACGACTTGGCTATGATGGACCTGTTGGTTTGGTCCTCGAGTAAATTGTCAAAACTTATCTCGTCTACCTGTTCTTCATCTAATCTCGTTTCAATATAGGTTAGAAACTTAAAAGTCCTCCTATTGTCACATTTATTCAGTAGGTTTTCGTTAGCTTGATGATTGACATTGACATCATCTTCTTCAGTGCTAGTTCTATGAATGGGAACTTTGTCAAAATCTTCGCCAATACTGAAATCAAAACCCATTTCGGCATCCTCTTGAACAGTTGCAAACCTATTAATCGTACCACTTGAAGAGGACCTTTTTTTACTACTTCTTTCCTCTGCTGTCGTATTTTCAGCATTAGCGGGTAGAACATCACTAAAATCAAGATCATAATAGTCTTCGCCACTACCGTAATTGACAGTTTGCTCATCTTCGTTTTCAAGTGATGGTAAGTTAAAGCCAGAGATACTAGCACGTGAATTTCTTCTTGTGACAGATGAAGCTCTTCTAGCAACTTCAATTGACTCACTTGATCTTCGATTTCTCATCAAACCATCAACGAAATCTTCGCTATTTTCATCAATCACTTCTCCGCTGCGAGATCTTCCACGATTGTCTAGATCTCGTGAAGAAATTATCGGAAAAAACATATCAGCCTCTTGTAGCAAATCACTGATTAATGAGTTTTTAGTCCTTTGCGGCTTCTTTTTGTTTGCTCTTTGATTCATATTCTCAACATAGTTATCTCTAAATCTTCTCAAATCTTCAGTTTGCAACCCGATTGAGTCGTCAATAACAATATCATGAAAGTTATTCCTTGTTCTTTTCTTCGTAGATTTTCTTTGAGGTGGAGCAATTCTTTTCCCTAGCACGTTTTCTTCCCCTTCTCCTTCCTCTTCCCCTTGAATAGTGTTGATCTCTTCTAAGATTTGGTCGAGGTGACCATTATCTTGTTGCTCTTCTGCAGGAACAAGATCAAAATCAATGCCAAAATCCATGTCATAGTCATCCATATTTAGAGCCATACCAGTAGCATTGGCTGTGCCGGCATCAGCAGCATTATGAAGACCAGAATCATCGTGTAAGCTGAACAACAACCCGTCTTCGTCAAAAGCAAATTCAGCATTATCTGCATCTAAGTCATCCTCACGGTTGTATTCTTTACTGAACATATCATTTGAACCATCATCTACGGTGGCGCTTCTTGTTGAAACCCCCGCAGTAGTTATATTGTTAGCAAAATCTGCTTTCCTGATCTCAATCTTTCTCAATGATTCTGATTTCTTCTGTGTATCCTGAAATTGTAGATCTTCTAAGAAATCTAGCTCTTTCAAAGAGGGCAACAAACCAGTGCTCATGTTAAACGCAGGATCATCATTTAGCAACACCTGACCATTAGATACAAACAAATGCTGATCTTCCGACTGTAATACTTTCAGGAATTCGGCATTGGGCTTCAATAATAAGTTTCTGTTGCTGTTCTGGTTAAACAGATCTCTCTGTACCTTTGTCTTAATAGCCGCCGTGTCATTGTTCAAGTAATCAGTCTTCTGCTTGTACACTAGTGTCACGCCATACAATAGGCTAGAAGTCAATCTGAGTGCCATTGGCACTGGAGGGTTGGTAATCACAGCACATGTTTGGGGGATGGATACATCCTGAATGTCTTTCTTGGATATTTTCCTGTAGCTAGATTTGTTTCCCAACGTTGAAATCAACCTGTTTGCCCTGGTTAGTAGATGTCAAGACAGCAGATTTAGAAGAAATGAAATAAACTTACCAAACAGTGGCGACTCCTGAGTGTTCTTTAATGATAGCATCTTGTGTTCCAAACATAGGCGATGGCAAAGGGGGTTCTTTCTTCAAAAGGTGAAATGTACATCTCAGATTTTTCGTGTCTGTTCGTGTTCCTTTTATAGAAAAGTGTACGATATTTGATGTACTTCTGTCATGTCCCAATTCGGCAAAAAAACCAGTACATATCATCATAGAGAAGAAACAACAACGGCAACTGTTCCACCGATGGCAAAGGCAGCGGCAACTAGAATGGAAGCGAAGTAGGCACTTCTCTTCACCAGGTCCATTTTGTGATAGTTGATCTTGAGATAGAATGCCAATGGATAAATGAGGCAGATTGCAAAGCAAATAGCACTACCAAGGAACGACATAATTTTACCGAAATCAGTAAACACCAATGAGGTGAGGAAAAAAATCAAAATGACAACGAGTCGATTGACAAATTTGATCAATGATTCAGTGGACTTTTGCTTATTACCTTCGGTCTTCAACTTATCAAACCTGCTGAAAGCGTATTGATCAACCATAGTTATTATCGGTCTAGTGATTAGAGGGCCTTTAGAAATCGGTAGAATACCCATAAAACAACAAATCAGAACTTGAATCCAATGCGGAAAACCTGGATTGGTCATGATGGACTTGGTGACCTGGTCAGTGATTTTAGCTCCAAACATCAGATAACCCAAACTTGCCATGATGTAATCAACACTGAAAGTAAATGAGAAGATTGTGGAACAAGATTTATCATACTTGGACGGAGTCTTCATGTCTCTGTAAAGTTCTGGAAAAATAGCATGACCTCCAAAAGGCGACATGAAGATCCCAACACTAAGGAATAGCTTAGTGGTATCAGATGGCCATAACGATGTTGGAGAGATATCAATTAAAGAGCCTGGTGCTTCCCCTTTGATAAAACCACAACTTAGAACAGTGAGAACTATCATAGAAGTGCAAATAATACCAATCAAGCTTAAATGGGACAGAACGTCTAGTCTGACAAAGCTTGATATGAAAAACAGGATAGAAATTATACACTTGAATAGAAATTTATCAATACCAGTGATGGCATTGAACGAATCGGCAAATATTATAATCATTGAAATACCAGCAGAAAGCAAATCGACAGTGAATGTGAAAACAACAATGAGATGAGCAACGTTTCCAAAGGCGAAACTTGCAATATCACCATATGTTTTCAACTCGTCATTCACCATACACTTACCCAACAATTTGGCTGTGAATTGAGTGGATAGTGCACAAGACGCTAAAATGAGAGTACCACAAATCCAACCTGAGTAGTTTAGTCCAAGAGGCAGTGATAAGATGCCTATCCCGATCAGGGTATTTATCCCATTGAAAATTGTTTGAGGTGCAGTGCTGCTACCAACGTTTCTCAATACAAATGACCGTACGCTTCTTGTATCATCACTATCTCCTTCATATATAGCCGTCTCACTTATTGCTTCATATCTATTCTCGGTTTCAGGCAAACTCAAGTGGTCCTGAGTAGTCGGTGTTGAACGTGATCCTAATAATGGGGATTGCTCATGATAAGGAGATCCAAAGCTTAAGTTCTTTGGGCGATGTTGTGTTGAGACATCGAAATCAGCATTTATGAAATTTGTTGATCTCGAGTACGAGGATGCAAAGTTGTTAATGGAGTTTCGTCCACCGGCATTGAAGATGTCCTGGAAGGAATTATACACCGCAGACGGTCTTCTGTGCCTTGGCTCTCCGCTTATGTCTCCACTAAGGACACTTTCACCCGACGGTGTAGATTCTCGTTGGTTGTTCTCAGACATTTAAGCAAAGAATCATGAACTGATAAGCAAGAAGAAGCAAAAGTGACAGAAGTGAAAGATTGTGAGCAATGGGAGCGGTGGAAGTGTGCAGAATGTTAATTCTAATGTGGCAGCAATTTGGTCAAAGGAGAAATTGTCCAATTACAAGTGGTTTGAGGCTGGCGATAAGCTTTACTGGCAGTTGCTTCTGCTGTGAGTAGAGCCATTTTGTTGAGATGAAAATCTAATTTGATTGTTTTTTTTTTGGCTCTTTGTAGAAGTGAACGCTGTGAAGTCTGTAGAAATAAGGAAAACCCTGAACAACCCAGAGATAGAAGGCTTCGGAGTTGCTAAAAAGTACACTTGTGAGGGCTTAGATCGATTTAATAAGCTTCTCACCCGTTGTTTAAATTGTTTAAGTCTTGGAATCATCTTTCTATACCTTCTATACATAATCTCTACTAATATTTCTAATGACCAAAGACCTCTGTCTCGATATTTTGCATCAGTTTCATAGTCTGCTCCATAAACGTCAACGTCAATATGGTATGTGGTGCTATTCTTAATATCTGTGCAAAGAACCCTTTATATAGTGCTCCGAATCCTTCAATTTTAACAGTTTTGATGAAACAGTCTATTGGACCCTTATAATGGTTATGCGTTTTTTGGTTATATAGTCTCGTTAAAACGACATCTCCTGGATTCATCACAACAGCAACACCAAATCCTGCCACTGTTGAACTGATCAAGTGTAAAGCAGGCGATTCCTTCATTCCGCTATCCAGTAAGAAATGCTTGACAAAATTATAAATGGGTAATTGAGCAGCTGATCCCATACCAGTTCTAATGATGGCAGCATCAACACCTCTAAACAAACCTCTGATTCCCTCTTTTTTACCTATCTGATATAATCCATCAAACGCATTCTTGTAATGGGTTTGATCACCGATTGCAATTTTATCACTATAAGATTGCATTCTGGTCTTCACCAAGAATAGAGGAGAACCAACAATAGCACCAGCTACACCTGAAATGGCACCAGCAGCAACGTTCACTGGAACGTTTTGGACCTTATGACTGTCTTGCTCTGGGAAAAATACGGAATTAAGTGCATTTCGACTTGGTTCGTATAGACCTAATCTACATCCATTCAATCCAATCTGATAGATATAGGCGCATACCAAACCTTTCTGCAAACCCCTAATTCCTTCATTAGAATAGATCTTGAAGAGTGCCTGTATCGGATTCTTGTAGATTTTTTCCGCAGAGGACGCGAGTTCACCTTGTAACTGCATTCTTGTCTTGACTAGTTCGATTGGGTTGGTGAAAGTGACAGCTCCACAGGCTGCAAGTCCACCAGCCAAAAACCCACCCAGGGTGGAGATCTTCTGGGATGCTGATTTCTCCTTCTGTGCCATTACTGCTTGCTTGCGCTAGGAGAGGCGAGGCACAAAAAGGTCTGACCAAATAAAGAGTGTTTTTTTGATCAAAATGGGTGAGCCTTCACAAGGAATTTTTCACTTTTTTGTTGATGATAATTGATAATCGCGAAATCACCATTATCACCAATCAGCTCCTTTCAATAAGTGAGTCGAAAACTACTATCATCGCGTATTCCTCAGAATGTTTAGTTCGAATATACATTAGACTATTCATCAAATCGTTAACTCAGTAAATACATAAAAAAAAATCAAGAATTTACTTGATTACCACAATCTTTGCAAAAGACTCCGATTTTTTTCTCTCCGTTCAGTCCAGTATCAGCAACATCGTCATTCATCATGACTGAGAACTTATCACCACCACAGACACTGCAGAATACATGAGGAGAACGATCAGAAGTTGCACCTGGAGAGCCACCACTACTAACCACTGTTCCGTTTAAAGTCCTTCCTCTTTTCTCATCATCACCGGTTCCGTTATTCTTTCTGAAAGAATATCCTCTAGCTAACGATGATGTAGCAGATGGTATTTTACGCAAGTGAGGTCTTGAACCAGACTCGTTATCTTTGTAAGGAGCATTAGTTATAATTGCAAAGTTATCTTGACTATATTTCTTCTTCTTGTTCTCCTCCAATAACGTCTTTCTAACACTTGACGGGAAATCCTGTCTGAAAACTCTAATAATTCCATCATCATCTGCTGTTACGATGATTGAACCGATAAAATCTTTATTGAATAATGGTTCGCTGACATTCCCTTCTGCTGATTGCCTTTGTTCGAGTTCGGAGTTCAGTTCATAAATGAAATCGTTCGACAACGACAACGCTTTGGCTGTGCCCATAGGAGCAATTAAAGCACAAGTGACTATTGAATGATGTGCATGGAATGAGGTATAGTCATTTCGCTTCTTCTTGTTTGAGACTAATCTTTTGAAAGGATCATGGCTATGATTGTTTTCAGGCTTCACTCTATCCCATATATACACCCAGTGATTCTCAGAACCACAAATGATGTGTTTATGATCATCACTTATCGTTGATATGATTTGTGAAGATTCATTGCTTGGTCCTTTGAAATAGTATTCCAATTGACGATATCTTAAGGACAATAATCGAACTTTGGAGTCATTGGAAGTTATCAGAACCTTGATATCATCGCCCTCAACAAAAGTTTCGATACCTGTAATCTTAGCACCAATGTTGCTTCTCTTTTTATTCAGTTCCACAGAATGTCTTATTTCTAAAGTTGTAGTATCCAAGAAGTAAACTATACCATTGAAAGTACCCGCTATCGTTAAATTTCCATTAGGAGTAAATCCTATGGCAGTTACTAAGCTTTTTGCATCAAATTCACAACTTACCTCATCATCAATGACTGACCATAACCTAACTCTATGATCAAGACAACCACTAACAAAAAATCGATCATCAGTTGGATGGAACTTCACGCTCGTGACGAAATCCCCATGAACATATGTTCTTAAAGCTTGGTCTTGTTTAAGATTCCATAGCTTCACTGTTTTATCCATGGAGCTTGATAATAGAAAATCATTTTTACTCCAATCCAAGGAAAGAATATCTTGGGTATGACCACTATATACCTTAAATGGGGTGGATTGGAATACAGAAGCATACATCGTCTTCTGAGAGTTGTTGGCTGAGAGTTTCTGATCATTGTTTAACCTATCTACGGGAGAAGACATCACTTTCCAGATTTTTATGTTGATGTTCTTTCCGGCAGTTGCCAAATATTTCCCATCATTATTGAACCTCATGGCCCAAATGGAATTGTTCTTAAGGTTCTTTTCGGAACCTGATCCGTTGTGTCCATGGGAATGAATAATTTCATCTCCACTGGAATCGCTGTGTTCGTTGGTCAAAAAGTTGTCGTCAGGGTTCAGTCTGATATCATCAATGTCTTGTGAAATCTGATTTAAGACGGTATCTTGCTCAAGACACTGGTTCAACTCCTGTGCCAAAAAGAGCCTTTTTGTAACACTCACCTCCTGGGATTTCTTGAAGGTTTTGATGTATTTCGGCTGTTTCAGGTAATTGGTATAATCATCATCATCGATGATATCTATAGTTGTGGAATTGTGGTTATCCGTTCCGAGTGTTTTCTTCTTCAACTTCATGATGGAGGACTCAAAAGACAGTGGATCGTTCTCAGCATGGTATGAATTGACGTAGTTCCTCTCATCTTCGGAGCTGAGATCCTCATCTTCTTTCAGGTCGAAAGAATGGGAAGCAGGCGTTGATGGCGAAGATTGTGAAAATATCGAAGGGTTCGATGGTCTTCTTTTATGGTGAAACAATCCTTTTAGGCTGTTGATTCCAGGCTTGGAGCGAGTGGAAGAAGGTGGTGGAGACGTGTGTTTTTTACCCGCGTCTACCACCATGTTCAGCTCAATTGTGTGTTAAGATTGTCTTTGTTGGAACGTCTGTTTATTTGTTGAAAGGGCGTATTTTAGCAGTTCTTTCCTGTTGTTCCTAATTCAGTATTGGGTTGTCTTTTGCTGATGAACTTGCTGTCATCGCCGTCCGTGTCACTAGTCTCCGGTGACTAAATGAGGAAATCTGCCTATTTGGGATATTTTTTAAAATCTTTTCCAGTTATAATTAGTTTATGTCTATAGTGATGCTGTCATTAAGGAACTAAAAAAAATCTCTGTATACCAACTTTGATAGCGTATAGATGATCGTGCCCCCCTTCTAAGTCAACACTCCCCATGATCATCCAAATTATCTGTGTGTTCTCTCTTTATTCACACACTAAAAGCTTTTTCTCAAGAGTTCGCGATTTTTCACTTTTCACGACGGTCAGAAAAAATTTGAACATGAAAATTATCGATGGATGAACAAGAACTCAAAGCGAGGTATAATAGATCTGCTTATAATCACACAAGATGGCTGATGTACAGTATGTTTGTACCTACTTCTCTGCTCATAGCATTCATAAAGTCAAACAGCATATCCTATCTGTTCCTTTTTTTGAGTAAAATGCTGCTTTTATGAATCTAGAGAGAATTCATCTCCATTTTCATCCAATACTAACATTAATTATCACAGAAGAGTTGGCCAATGGGCTGATGAAGAAGATCAACAGAAACCAATCATAAAGACAAATGCTGATGGGACCAAAACAATCATAACCTTTAGAACAAATGAGGATGGTAAAAAGGTTAAAATAACACAAAGAATTAAAGAAGTTTTAGTAAAAGAAACAGTTAATAAATCAATTGCTGATAGAAAGAAATGGAAGAAGTTTGGTGCTGAGAAGAACTCTGCTCCAGGCCCTGATTTAAGAACTACTCAAGTTGGTGAGGCCGTCTATTTAAGACTAGGTACTTCATGGAAAGATATCGAAAGAGAAGAAGAAGAAAAGAAAGCTCAAGAATCTGCTAAAGTCGCAACTCAAAGTACCATCAAATGTAGAACTTGTGGTGGATCGCATTTCACTTCCAAATGTCCATTCAAAGAAACCCTTGGTGCTGTTGATGCCGCTGCTGGTCCTGCTACTGAAGAAGGTCCTGCTGCTCCTGGTGCTGCTCCAGCACAACCAGGTAAATATGTTCCAGTCCATCTACGTAACAGAGTTCCAGGTGAAGCTGGTAGTGATAGAAGAGGTGGTGATCGTGATGACACCACAACGTTAAGAATCTCACAATTGAATGAGGTTGTTGATGAACAAATGTTAAGAGATGAACTATTATACCACTTCGAACCATTGGTGAGAGTTAATGTTGTTAGAGATAGAGAGACTGGTAAATCTAAAGGTTTCGCTTTCGTACAATTCGCCAGTGAACGTGATGCTCAAAATGCTTTAGAAGCTTTGAACGGTAGAGGTTACAAATTCTTGATTTTGCAAGTGGAATTCCCAAAGAGAAGAACATAGGTGTAAAAATTGGGAAGGTACTGTATATTAGAGAAAAGCAGCATATAGGTCTTATTGGATCTGTTGTTTCTAGTGGGGAACGGACTCGTGTAGTTAATCTGAATAAGCCTGGATCTATAAGAAGACACAAACACAAATATAACCTATTAACTACTGAATATCACTGATTATTGAATCCGCTTCTCTATTCTTCCTTCTTATGTTTTTTCGCGAGTTGTTGATTTTCGCTGAACCAGGAAACTGGCCAAAAATTGCCACCAACAAACAAACAAACAAAACACGCTGATTTCTTCACGAGACTCAGGTTCTTCTTTCCTATAAAATCAAGATGTCACTCGCTGAGGTTGATATTCCAGGGATCCTTGCCACTCTCCGCCAGGAGTCCGACTCTCAATTGGCTAACTATTACTATACATTCGAGGATCTATATCAACGAAAATTGTACCATCAATTGACTCTATCATTAATCGAATTCTACCAAAATCCAGCTTCTGAACCAGTTAGATTAAGGATCTACAACAATTTCATCTCCAGTTTCAAGTACAAGATAAACTTGTTGAAACTCGTTGAGTTCTTAGTTGCTTCTTTACTGGGCTTAACAGATTTCAATGAATCTTTAAACTACTTGAGTGAATTGAAAGAAGATTTGAGTAAACAAGAAAACTTGGACAAGGAACAAGCATTGATCTTAATTGATATCGAAATTTCCAAGTATGAATTGAAAACAGGTGAAATTGCAAAAGCCAGAGAAAACCTAGATAAAATCGACCAAATCTTGAAGAATTTGGATTCTATTGACTTGAAATTAAAACAATCATTCTTCCAAACAAATTCTGAATATTACAAATTCAAATCTGATTATAATAATTTTTATTATCAAAGTTTATTATACCTTTCCACATTATCAAACATCGATGAACTATCGACTTTAAATCAACAAAAACTGGCTTATGAACTGAGTATCAGTGCCTTATTAGGAGACAAGATCTACAATTTCGGTGAATTATTGACTCATCCTATCTTACAGACTTTAACTGGTGGTGAATACTTATGGTTGGTTGATCTTTTACATTCTTTAAACTCTGGTGACTTGCCTAAGTTTTCATCAAACTTGGATAATCTCTCAAAGATTCCAATTTTGAAAAATTCCGAATCATTTTTAAGACAGAAAATCTGTCTAATGACATTGGTTGAGTTAGTCTTTTCACAAACAATCAGAATAATCTCATTTGAAGATGTTTCAAAAGCAACCTTGTTGAATCTTGATGAGGTCGAACACCTAGTCATGAGAGCTTTAAGCTTGGGTCTATTGAAAGGTTCGATTGACCAAATTAATCAATTGATCACCATAAACTGGGTTCAACCAAGAATTGTTAATAACACTCAAATCGACGCCATGAAGAAGAAGTTGATCGATTGGGATTCGAATGTCAGTAGACTAGGTAAATTCATGGAAGAAAATGGGAAAGAAATCTGGATTCAATAAACTTACTCGGGGGTTCTTAGATTCTTAAAAAAAAAAAACATACTAAAGAGGTATAGTATATAACCTAAATGTACTGAGATATTGGTCCGCATTATTGTAAGTAGTAGTTGGTATTAATGTAGTCTGATAGCTTTTTATGCTTATAAACATCATCATGTTTGCCAAAGTCATCAATCTTGAGAACGTAACCAATTTTTGCATCTTCAAACTGTTTAATCAACCATTTGGTTTGATTTAAACTTAACAATTCATCATCATATGATTGGATAACATGTACCTGTCTTATATTCCTTAATAAAGACCAGTCAAACTGAACCACTTTGGTGTAGTCATCATGGGCTTCTTCCACAAACGATTTATAGTCAGGATACTCCTTCACTAGTTCCTCCAAATCATAAATCCCATCTAATAAGTATATTTGCTCAACTTCAATATCATTATACTTATTTAATAGCTGAAGTATCAACATAGCACCAACAGAATGGCCAATAAGGGATATTTTATTCGAGTTAGTCACTTCGATCGCTTTTCTAATACCGGCATAGACATCCTCTAAATGTACGGGATATTTCACTCCAGGGCTCAGTCTATAATCCACACTGGCCAGTGGAATGGTCTTGTTCAAGTTTTCACTGAGTGTGTTAACGTCGTTTGCAGTGTTTGAGGTGTCTCTCCAGGCGCCACCGTGGACATAAACCAGCGTTGGAAGTGCGTAGTCGTTGTTGAAAGGTTTCAGCGAGTCGTAAACCAAGACGGGCTGATCATTTGCCGATTTGAACGATGAGAATGCCATTTCTCTAATGGAATCTGGCTGTTTATTATGGGACGTTGATCTGTTTTGTTTAGTTATTAGTGAAAAGTAAATAAACAAAAACAAAAACGTAAACAAACAACAAATAATTCCAACAAACTCTCTCAACACCAAAAGAACTCACGAAATGGCTAAAGAGAACAGTACATCGCCAGAGAAGTCCAATGAGTCAAACGATAATGTCAAGGTTTTCGTCAGAGTGAGACCTCAAGTCCCCAGGGAAATAGAGTCTGGCCAGCAGATATTGATCAGAATGCCATCGGCAACAACCACAATCATCACCAATCCAAACCCTGTTGAGCTATCCTCAAGTCCTTCCAAGAAGAAAAGCAATGAAGATGTGACTAAGACTTTCCAGTTCGATCAATCTATAGATTCCATCAATGCTGGCGATTCTAATTTCAAGTCGCAAAAAGAGACATATGATATAATAGGGAAAGATATTCTGGAGCATACATTGAATGGATTCAATACCTGCATTTTCGCATATGGTCAAACGGGGTCAGGAAAATCTTATACAATGATGGGAGATGATAATGATAAAGAAAGTCAAGGAATAATTCCTAGAATCTGTAATGATTTATTCTCACAAATTAAAGAGATTGAGTTAAAAGATATCAAAATAAGTGTCAAATTCTCATATTTCGAGATATATAATGAACAAGTGAAAGATCTATTAACGGAGGATGATACAAATATCAAGCTGAAAATCAGAGAAGATCCAATAAAAGGTCCATATGTTGAGAACTTGAATGAGTTCAAAATTGAATGCTATGATGAATTTAAAAAATTGATGCACATGGGAAACCAAAAGAGAACTACGGGCTCTACAAAGATGAACGATCAATCATCCAGATCACATGCTGTCGTGACTATAAGTTTGCGTATCACAGGATATGACGAATCGCAAGATCTAATAAAAGAACTAAACTCAAGTCTACGATTGGTGGATCTAGCAGGCTCTGAAAGAGTCATATCGACAGGTGCGACCGGTATTAGATTCAAAGAAGGATCCAATATCAATAAGAGTTTGACCACGTTGGGAAGAGTTATCTCTTCTCTTTCAAAAGGGCAAAAACCACCATTTAGGGATTCTATATTGACATGGATCTTGAAAGAAAGTTTGGGTGGAAATAGTAAGACTGCTATGATTGCGTGTATCTCGCCATGTGATTATGATGAAACTTTGAGCACTTTAAGATATGCTACTATTGCTAAGACTGTTAAATTGAATGCTATAAAGAATGTTGATGAGATTAATAATGATGATAAGACTAATGAATTACGCAAGATGAAGCAAGAATTGGAGAAATTGAAGGAAAACTTGGAAGAGTTTAAAGAAAAAGACGAATTGATTTTACAAATTACTAATATGAGTAAATTCTTTGAAAATAGATTGATTGACCAAACCAATAAGTATGAGTTGATAACTTTGAGATATTCTAATTTGTTGATGAAGATGAATGGACTTGAGAAGAATTTTAATGGATTAGTTGAGGTCATTGCGGTACCACCCTCTGATCTTAAGAGAATCGAAGCAGACTATAACAAACTACTAGAATCATCAAATCAACTTACCATAAATTTCAAAAAGGATTTAGAATTATTTGCCCTTTAAAGGCGCACAAAAAAAACAATTTCCATTTCTTGCTAAATCTTAAGTCAATATCAGATCAAAACAACAGTCTATTAATACTAATTATATCCGCTATCTGTGTGTGTATCTTAAATTAGCACCATACTATCATGAACCTATCATCATTAATATAACCATCATTCCTTTTCCTTTTTAACCAGTTTTGAAAACCAAGAAAGCGTATGGTCCAATGTAGAAATAAATAAAATATCCCAGTTCATGTGTCACGTAACTACCAAAGTTTTTACCGACAATCACATGCCACGTATGGCCCAATTCTTCATCCAGTTGTTTCTTAACCGCAGATGCGATATCTTTCTCCTGTGTGAATTGATCCAAGGCCTTAAGGGAGATGGAGAAGACGGTTTGCTGGAGGTCTTCAGCCATGTCTTGGGCTTTTAGGATTGCTATTTGGCATTTGTTAGTGTTTGAGTTCTTCTGATGAGGGCATAAGCTCTGCAATGAGTATGACGATATGTTTTTATTATAGCCTGATGTATTAGTAGAAGGGTTCACATACGTTTCTGATCTGTACTTGACATAATTGAGTGGTTCTAATTTTTTTTGTTGTGTGCGGGCCACCGTTTATATGATGGTATTCTTAGCTAAGTTATATGAAAACAGTAGAAATAGGCTCAATTCACTCTAGAACGACGCTCTTTATTGTTGATCTCTTTGTCTTTCCGTTGTTTTTGTTTTTGTTTTTGTTTTTTTGGTATGCCGAAAAAAAAAACAAAGAAAAGGGGACGCTAGGAAAATGGACCAGAAACCAAAATTTCGCGAATTCGCGAATTCTCTGTTGCCCCTACCAATTTGGATCGAACGCGCGAATTTTCATTTGTTGCGCGTACCGGTAATTCATATCGAATTGGCAGCAAAATGGGTAGGTGGAAATGA
>JAKTUE010000053.1:0-67597 GCA_030556525.1 Wickerhamomyces quercuum
TTTGACTAATAACTGGTTATCTTGTATCTCTGTTTCTTATTCAACGTCTCATCAGTTGTGATGGTGCGTAGTATTCAAACTCGTTGTTTCTTGTGATTCTTAGTTGTTGAATGATATATTTAAAATCTTTTAGTTTGTAAGATTTAATTTTGATAGAGCTGTATCTTCTATTTTTTCTACTGTTCCAGATGAGTTCTATGAAATCATTTAACTCCCATAGTCTTTCTTTGGTATGTGCTAGTGGTAGTATCAGTTGGTCATATCTGATTGGTGGCGCGTGTGGTCAGACACTCATTTATGTCTAGTCAGTATACGATTATGTAATGTAATGTTTGTTTGTTTACTTTTTGCCAAATCCAAAAAGATTTTGCTTCACCGCAAAAAATTCAAACAAAAAGCTGTTAACAACTGGGAGATCTTGACTTGACCGTGGAAAACAGGCCAGATTCTCTAGGAACTCGCAATCGCTCCATACTTCAGAGCAGTCTTTTTGAGAGAGAATACCTTCATCTTCTCTTGCTTGCTGGCTTACCCTTGCAATCGCTATCACCACAGATCAGATCATTCCAGAGACTGGTTTTTGTCCTTTCAGGTTCAAGGATCATCAACCAAAAAACGAACACCTCCAACCAATTTAATCATACAATAATTCAGTAACTAAAGGAATGTCTAACTTTCCTGGTGCCTTCCCTACAACTCCCCCAAAAGAGAGAGGAATATTCCAACAGAAAACACCAACAGCAAACGAGTTCAACTTCACTCCTCGATCTCAACATCTATACCCTAGCCTTGACCATCTAACGTCAAATGCTGCACATATCCAGCTAGACCAAGAGTGCGAGAAACTAGGATTCAGTAAGAAGCTAAGCAATAATGTGCTAAAAGAACTGGACGAAAGGGCTGCTAAACTTTCCACCTTTTCCAGAAACAATACCAAAAAATCATCCATAATAAGTCCAAGAAGTTCGAGGTATAATTCTTCTCATAGATCACGATTCTCAAAGATGGACTCTATATCATCTCATTACGCTGCCTCTAGAAATCTTAATGAACATACAGGTTATATCAGGGAAGAAATTGAAGTGGATAAAGAAAACATACCATCTTATAATCCTCATTCTAAAAGAACAAACATATCCACTCTATCCAATGCCACGAAAAGAAGAAAGACACAACTGGGAACAAAAGAAATACATCAAAGTATATCCCCTTCCAAGGCTTCAGCAAATCTGCAAGCAATACTTCATGGTACAAGTAGAGTAATGGAACAATCCAAGATTCCAAGATCTCCCTCAAAACCTTCATTACAACCACCGGCAAACTTCCAGTCATCATCAAACTCCTCTCATCTAACGCATTTACAGAATCTAATGAAACCAACATCAGTCAAGAAAGCAGCAATTCCAACTCCCAAGCCCATCTCTGGAAACATCTCGAAACTAACAACAGCGAAAAAGCTGCCTAGATCCACAACGATAAACAACTTGACCAAGCCGACAGCTTCAAGTCTATCAAAATCAACATCACATAGATCCCTAAGGCGTGGTGCTGATGAAAACATCGAGAGTGATACAACATCTTCGCATTCATTAGCTAAATCGAAATCTGTTTTCAACTTGAGGACTAGCTCTCAATCGAAGCCCGTATGGAGATAAATCGAATAATACTAAACCATATACACTGTTACACACTAATCATTACGTCTTTTTTACTTCATGATCGAATTTATATTGTAGTACAGTAAGCTGACTAAGCAGAGAAGACTATAGAAAAAGTTTCATAGAAAGTTGAAGCAACTCAGGTCGTGTGAGGAGAAGGAAAGATACTTACAAAAATGGACTTTATTGGTGATGTCGTGGAGCATGAGATTAAGGCACCAGAGCCACTTGATTTTAGCGCAACACAACAGCCTTTTGGGTTTCCCCAGCCTAAGGCTAAGAAGTTAAGTTCCTGGAAGCAAAGGCAACAAAAGAAGAAGGAAGAAGTTGAAGAGCAAGTTCCAAAGAAAGATGGTTTTGAAATTGATCCAGTGACTGGAATGAAGAGATTACCAAAGGATAAACAAAAACTGAACTACGATAACCTATCGGAGGCGGAAAGAATCCATTTAGAGAACATTGAAATGTTATCAAAAATGTCAGTTGAGGAAAGAGAAAGAGAAAAAGAGGAGTTACTAAGCACAATGGATCCTGGTATCTTGCAAAGATTACTAAATAGGACCGAGAAGAAACTAGCAAGAGAGAAAGCTGAAGCTGAAAAGATCGAAGGTTTTGGTGATGATTGGATTGGTGGTGGTAAAAATGGTGAGAGCTGGACGGAACCGACTTTGGATGCAAAAGCTGTTGATGAAGCCTTGAAAATCCGACCACGCGCCTCTATAAAAGACGATATAGAAGATGATTCAGTAATGGATCCAAAAGAGAAGCCTGCAAAAAAGAATATAAAGCGTGTTCAATTTGATCAGAATTCATACGTTGAGATAGATGAAGATAAATGGGAAGATGTTGAAGATCTAGACGAAATGGCACCACCATCATATCAGATTAACCATGAGGCAGAGACTCTGCCTTTTGAAGAATCCATCTCCCATGTCCACTTCACAAAACCAGAAATTGGAAATGAAGAAGATTATAAGATTGACTTGAATGATCCTCAGTTTGAAGAGAAACTACACGATAAATATTATCCAGATCTACCTAAAGAGACTGATAAGCTCAAATGGATGGAGCCAACGCCATCTTTTGATTTATCTAACTTGATCTTCGACGATGTTTCAAAATTAAGATTTGATTTTAAAGGTGACTTGATCATACCGTCAGGTAATAGTGCTATTGATACCTCAAGTGGCCTATACCATCATGCCGAAAGCCCTAGTTTAGCAGGGTATACGTTACAAGAACTGGCCCATTTGTCAAGATCTTCTTATCCTGGTCAAAGATCTGTTTCGATTAGAACACTAGGAAGAGTATTGCATAAATTGGGTAAGGGCAAATACAACATTGTGCCGGAGTTCATTGATGAGGAAGATGGAGCACAGCTAGAAGAAGAAGAAGTGCAAAAGCAGGATATTGCAAACTCGAGTACAAAGTTTCAGGAACTTCTGTGGGACCTAATCGATCAATTGAGAGTGATCGAAACTTTGGAAGAAAGCGCAGATGAGAATTTGACCCGTAACGTTAGCGTTAGAAACTATGCCATTGAAGCATTATGGTTGTGGAAACAGGCTGGGGGACAAAGAAAAGAACCGGTCACTGAGTGATTTACAAGCTGACGCTAAAAATAATAATAAGACGTATATATTTATACTATGTATACTCGGGTCTCTTAAGTTGTGTAGTTTTGCAGGCTTCGTTTTGCTAGATTTGGTGATAGTAGATCTGTTGATAGTTTCTTTTTAGCAAACGAGTTCGCGGAAGAACTCACGAAAGCGTTTGATTCACGAACGTCCTGTGGGAAGTGGCAACTTCAAAAATGAAAATTAACGAAAACAAACAAAAACCTGCTTCAATTGGAACAATAACGAGGTGCTTAGAATCAGGTTAAAATGGATGCTATCGCTTCTCAATTCTCTAACAAGAGCTCGTATATCTCCTCTGTCGGCTATGACAGTGCCGAAACTCAGGAGCAAGACTTCATCAACGGTGTCAAATTGAATCTAGCACCATCAATCTCAATGCCACCAATCTCCCAACCAACAGACTTCCTAAGAGCACATACAGATGATTCCAAGAACCCAGATTGTAAGATCAAAATTGCACATGGTACAACAACATTGGCATTCAGATTCCAAGGCGGGATCGTTGTCGCCGTTGATTCTAGAGCTACTGCCGGCCAATGGATCGCATCGCAAACTGTTAAGAAAGTCATTGAAATCAATCCATTTCTGTTAGGTACTATGGCTGGTGGTGCTGCTGACTGTCAATTTTGGGAAACTTGGTTAGGTACCCAATGTAGATTACATGAATTGAGAGAAAAGGAAAGAATCTCAGTTGCTGCTGCTTCAAAAATATTATCGAACTTGGTTTATAATTACAAAGGTATGGGTCTTTCAATGGGTACCATGGTTTGTGGTTATACTAAGAAAGAGGGACCAACTATTTATTACGTTGATAGTGACGGTACTAGATTGAAAGGTGATGTTTTCTGTGTCGGTTCTGGTCAAACTTTTGCTTATGGTGTTTTGGACTCTAATCTAAAATGGGATTTGACAGTAGAGGAAGCCTTATATTTGGGGAAAAGATCAATCTTAGCTGCTGCTCATAGAGACGCCTACTCAGGTGGTTCTATCAATCTATACCATATTACTGAAGACGGTTGGGTGTATCATGGGAACCATGATGTTGGACCAACATTTTATGAAATCAAAGAACAAGAGGGTTCCTTCAATAATGTTGTGGGTTAGACGATGGAGCTTCAGGTGCAGTGTATATTAGACTACAAAAGAAAAAGAGAATGAGTTCAATCATTTACAAATATTATAATCATTCATCCATGTATCTAGAAACGCAAAATAAACTTGACTTCAAAATCAAAGAAAAGCACATCTGACAACTATAAAATATGTAACTATAGTTATACGAGATCAGAGCTCTCTTCAAGAAAAGGATTTCAATAACGTTTGTTTAAACTTTCTGTAGTTTAGTTGATTCATTAATATCAGTTTCGTCAACTTGATCGAATGCTCGCTTTCCGCTTGAAATTTCGCTGAAATCAGAGGATAACAGTCTATTCAGTTCATCATCATTCATTACTTTAACATCCTCAGCACTTGGTGTTCCTTCTTTGGACAGCGATTCCAGGACTTTACTGAACTCTGGATCATTCAGATCATCTTCCAGAAGTTTCAAGGAGTGATCAATTGTTTCATACGTTTCACTTGCGATATGAGATTTGCCTTCAGTAACGGCTTCTTTATTTGGATAAGCTGCTTGTGACTGCAATTGATCAGCACTTTGGGAGACTGTTTCTGCTTCTTTCGGGACAGGAGATGGAGATGCAAGTTGATGCTCAGTTCTGGTTGGAGATGGTTCAGGTTTGTTAGTTGAAGCAAAGGCCGCCGGTGTATCTGAGTTTCCTGATGACAACGGCAAAGATGTAACAGTTGCAGTATTTGTTTTTGCTTGAATAGGTTGCACTTCAGTTTCTGCCTTTATAGTGCTTTCTGATGATTTTGGTTCTTCAGATGCCCCAACTTGGTTAGGTACGTGAGAATGTTGCTCCTCTAAATGCTCCACTTTAACTCCGCTAGATACATGGGGTAGGATTGGCTGAGATGTTTGAGCTTGCGTAATCACAGATTGCTGAACTAAAGAATCAGTAGCTTCCTCTTTAACAGAAGAAGTGAAATCATTGAAGGGCCCTGAAGAAGGGAATGTCACGGGTAACGCAACACTAGGAGATTCAGAAATCTGAGGTGAGCTAACCGGAAGCGTGCTCTGTAGTGGTGTGGAAGTTCCTGAGGTTTGTGCCAATGAAGTTTTCTCGACTCCACTGACAGCTGGAGTGATGGTTGGGCTAACTTGAGAAGTTGAAGAAACAATATGGGGAACGTCGGATGAAACTTTTGGAACAGCCCCAGCGCTAGCCCTTTGCACAATTGGAGGTTGCTGGAGCACAGGAGTTGAGACTTGTGTGACTGGTGCAGATTTAGAGTCTGCAATGGTATTAGTAGAGATAGGTAAATTTGAATGGGATGCAGACGCGAATGATTGTGCTGTTTGTGGTGGGGCAAACTTGGTCACGGGAGCGGAAGGTGTAGGCTGGATATTATTCTGTGGAGTTGGAGCTGTGGAACTGGTCAAAGGTATTTGCTGCAACGGGATTGATGAGCCTGTGATACTTGTCTTGATAGCTGTTTCAGTAATAGGAGTAGGGTTAACTATCTTTTGCGCCTTTGTTGAAGATAGATTGGCCTGTTTAGCTGCTGCGGCTGCTGCTGCCTGTTGAGCTTGAATGTGATGAGGTTGAACCCCAGGTGTGAACTTTGGAATCTGTGAAACTTGGGGTTTAGGCGTTGTGGATGTGCTTGGGGTAGCAGCTCTTGAGGTGGTGTTGGAATTTGAGGTGGTTGGAGCTAAGGGCAACGGATTCCTAATTCTACCATTTGTTACCTTATAGGAAGCTGCATTTAAAGCGACAGTTAGAATCCTTGTCAACTGATTTGGATTACTATCAATTAGGGTTGCCAACGGGTCAGTTGTTATACCTTTGGTTTTAGCAGCCTGCGTAACTTGAGCAATTGTCATTGCGATAGCTTGTGTTAGAATGGCAGAGATCGTAGGTTTATCAACCAACGTTCGCAAATCTTTTGAAAGTAAAACCAGTTGTTGTTGCAAGTGGGCCAGAGCTTTCTTGGTATCAGCTGCTAAGGGCCTAGCAGTAGAGCCAGGAGATGGAGTGGAAGATGAGGGAGCCGGCTTCGGTATCGGTTTAGGAGAAGGAGTAGTGGTTGGGCCTATTCCACGGTTTGCAGCAAGTTGAGCCTGAATGCTTGGTACTTTATTAGATGGTTGGTTAGGGAAAGTAGGAGGTAGAGCAGTTTTTGAGCTCTTGAAAACGGGAATCTGGCTTGGGTCTGGCTTTGGGTGAGGTTGAATTGGAAATTGGTTAGCTAACAATTTAGCTTGCGCTTGTAGTAAAGCCTCGTTATTAAGGGGTTGTTGGGGTAAACTGGCAGCGAGTGCTTGAAGTTGAACGTTCTGTTGTTGAAGCTGAGGAGAAGGGGTTTCTTGATTGGATTGATTAGATGGTACTTGTGGTGAGGGGCCATTAGCCTGCAATGGAATATTAAGTTTCTGGTTGGTCAAGTCAACGGACCCAGTAGCAGAATTAGTATTGGAAGTATTAATACCAGCAGCAGTAATCTGACTAATGGCATTCAATAACTGCTGTCCTTGTAAGCCTTGTGCGGCAAGGGAGGTGAGGTTACTCAAAGGTATTCCAGAAGCAGCTAAGCTTCCCAATAACTGCTGAGTAGTTTGACCTTGCAAGTTTTGTTGTTGGAGTTGCTGCTGGGCGGCTTGAGCCAGTTGTAATTGCTTCTGTTGTTCTAGTCTTTGTTGCTGTTGCTGTTGTTGTTGCTGCTGCTGTTGTTGCTGTTGCTGTTCGATCTTTAATGCAGCTGCTTTGGCTTTAGCAGCGGCTACGGCTGCTTGTTTCTTCTTAGCTCTTTCCTTTTCTGCACAGTACTCCTCATCAAGACCCCATAGCCAACCCTTCCCTTCTTTTGACACTTTCCTGAAAGCCTTATTCAGTGATAAGTTATGACGAACAGAACTTTGCCAACCATCGGGACAATACTTGTAATAAGGGAAAATATCTCTGATAGACTTATAGATCTCTGCCAGAGACATACCTTTGGATGTTCCGTGTGTCCTCAAACAGGTGGCAATTAAGTTTGAGTATGAACAGGCAGGCTTCGTTCTGTATTCTTCAGGAATTTCATCAATAGTGTAAACCTTTTTAGGTGGTTTTGGTGGTTTTGGAAGTTTCTTTTCTTTAGCCTTCTTTGCAGCTTCAATTGCTGCTACTTCAGTTTCATTATCATGCTTACTAAGAGTTGGAGTAGCAGTAGATGACGGAGGATGATCAATATCTTTCTGGTCAGTAGAAGGTACCGCTGGCACAGATGCTTTAACAGGTTCAAAATCTTTACTCGTCAGCTGCGGCGTGCTTTCATTGGAATTACTGTCGTGTAGGCCATCAGTAGAATGATTAGTATATAGCGTACTTCTCAGTGATATAGCATCGGATGGATTAATTGGTTTAGAAGGGTTTTCCAGCTTTTCTTGGTGGTTCATACCAGGTAGAACAAATCTGAAAACTATTTGACCTATCTGTATTTTAGACTTATTGATTAATGGGACAGTAGCACCTCTCTCTATGAAAACATCGTCAACAAAAGCACCATTCTTACCTTGAATGGACAGCTCAAATCTTTCCGTTCCAAAATTATAAAATATTTTTGCATGCTTTCTTGATATAGCCTTTGATGCGCCCAAATGAACGTCAACAGAGTGTGATTGGTCATGTTCAGACTTTCTCCCGAGTACGACTTGTAATGTTTGAACATAGAAAATGAAGTTCTCAAACTCCAATCTAGCATAGGCAGAGACTTTGGAAGAATCTAGATTATCACTTCTGTACCCGTTCTCATTAAGATCTATTGAGGATTGCGAGAGTGCAGAAACGCCTTGGTTTTTGACAGCGGTATCTTTCTTAGCCTTAACTGGAGAGGCATCATCGCTATCCTTAACGATACCAAACTCACTCTCCACATCATTTTGAGCTATAGTCGTATTATGTTGTATGGTTTCATCAGGGTTATTGGAAGAATATTGAGGCTTCAGCTTGTGAAGATCATTTGAAGTTGTTTCAAGTTGTAGGGAGCCCAATTGGTTCAAATTTATCTTTGTCGCATCATCAAATAAAACGTCATTTATAATGGGGCTTTCTGATTTGATCTTCGGCGACGTAGAAGAATTCAAGCCTTCCTTTGTGAGTTGAAGTGAGTTGACAGAAACCTCAGGAGTTGACTTCAATGACAGATAAGAGTCTAACTGACCAGCAGATGCCGAACTCATAATTCAATTTTTTTATATATTTGTTGGAACAAAAACTGTGAAGTGACTTAAAAGTGTTTATAGCACTGGGGAAAAAAATAGATAAACCCCTATTATAAGAATTCTATTGTCACAATAATATGATATTGATCCGAAGACTCCTGTAAATGTTCTGTTTCGTAGATGTTAGTCCCCGTTCAGTGATAAGAGTGTGATAACTGTTAAAGGTAAACAACCTACCTCCACGAGAAAATGTTGCCAGAACAAGAGGAACGGCGGCTGGAATGGTATGGTCAAAGTATAGACCAGTTTTTTATGATAGTCGAAGCCCTTTCCGCTGTTTTAATCGCCTGGTTGTAGGGCCGCTTTACGCTCTATATTGCTTGCCTTTGATGGTACTTACCATTTAGTTGTCTGTAGTTAGCACTTCAAATTTTCTTTTCCTGAGAGACGGCGCTACGTAACCTTTTAGGGAGTGGTCCTACCGTCTTGCTAGATCGCTTAAAGAGAATCATCATTATCGCCAACACAGAGAAAGAGCAGGGGTTTACAAAAGAAGAAATTAGGTAATTAATTGACTCTGAGAATAGAACCATGATTCGCCCATGTAGATAGTTTTTCGTGTGATTTCTAGTAGGTGTTTCCGGCGAGAGAAGTGGTTGCCGGATCTCCAAAGGTCAGCAGACTAGGAGAAAACAGTGAAATCTGAACACTTTACTACCAATACGTTCCATCAGTAGCATGTCTACATTGGGCTTTTCATAATATGTAAGAACATCGCTAAGCATTGCTGATTCATGTTTCAAAAGGATGTAAGCACCATTTCTTAGTACGGCCCTTTCGTCAGAATCTATACCTCTGATCTGATCCCTGAAGCTCTGAGAACACCATTGGTAAAGAAAATATGAGATTCTCGTTCAGGTATGGCAATTACCCCTATTGTAAGAATGTTGTCAGATGATTCGGATAACACAATCAAGATTGAATATGAAAAGAGACAGAGGAGAGCTATATCAAAGCTTTTTTGTTCCAAGAGACTGCAGTTCTACCGCTCAGGAAGGTCTGAATGTTACAATTGACCCATCTTACATTGAACCTATAGCTTAGCGGAGAGTTCGCTGGTGAGAAGTCACCTTGTATCACAAGCATTCCATTTTGTAGATACTTCGTTCTCGTTTATATATAAACACCCTTCAATTTTTTTTTTTTGAAGTTTCCACTTGCATGAGTCTAGAGACTAGAAATCAATTCCAACTTGCATACGTTCCTTTCCGGCTCAAGAACAAAAAAAGGAAGTGTTATTGAAGATTCTAATAACCCGGAGAGAAATGGGCTTCTTTCTAGCTGACTTTGATTCGTTCTCCATTGTCAGAGATTAACTGGGGCATCTAAGTTGGTGGGTTACTTTCTAAGCAACCTTGCAGGAGTGGGCACTGTCTAAAATTACTCGAACTCCTAAACTTTTGATACACGCTTTTCTCTCTTGTGCGTGAATTTTGTTTCGACACAAAACAAGTGGGATGGACTAGTCCCATAATCTTTTTATTTCTACAGATCAAACAGCTACAGCTACGGTTAAACAAAAAAGAAAAAAAAAAAAGATTGGCTCAAGAGATTAAATAAGTAAGTAGAAAAAGGGCTTGAGGAGTGAGGGGTTGAGTACTCAACATTTCTGTGGAGGGTTGCTAAACTGGTGGTGAAGCTTGGTGGAAAAAGGATGTTGCAGTCAGCATTGATAGAGCTGTAGTGGGGTTGCTCTATCAAACTGTAGGAGTAGCATTATTAACATCCTAATATAAATCCAGTGTATATGGACCTGTCAAATCAGTAAAATCAGAAGCCAATGGTCAATCGCGAGTGGGCACACTACTGGACGATTTAAATAGGGCTTGCTTAGAAAAACTACTGCAAGTAAACTAACGAGGAAATTTATTGAAGAACAAAAGGTAACAATTCTACACACAGTAGGCAACTTCAAGAAAAGTAGGGTAGGCCTTCAGCAATGAATCTCATTATTCATAGTCAAGGCATTGTATATTTGCATCTCTAAAGTCGTACTTGTATCAATCAATAGATGGAAATTTCTTGTCCTTGTTAGTCCTGGGTGAGTCTAGCTTCTGCTCTTACCGTGTCCACCCTCCGGGTAACACAATACTTTTTTTTCTTTCAACGATGATTCGCCCAAATTGTCCAAAAATTTTCATCCACCGATCAAAATATAAATAACTGGCAAATTCACTTTTTTTTCACAACCGCTCCAAATCAGAAAAACTTTCCCCTTCTTCCTTGTCTAACCAAATAATTCAATAACAATGGCTGAACAAAAACAACAAAAGTCCTTTTTGGCTGATTTCTTGATGGGTGGTGTCTCCGCCGCCGTTTCCAAAACTGCTGCTGCTCCAATTGAAAGAGTTAAATTGTTAATTCAAAACCAAGATGAAATGATCAAACAAGGTCGTCTAGCTAAACGTTACGACGGTATTGCTGAATGTTTCAGAAGAACTGCTGCTGAAGAAGGTGCTATCTCTTTCTGGAGAGGTAACACTGCCAACGTTATTCGTTATTTCCCAACCCAAGCTTTAAACTTTGCTTTCAAAGATAAATTCAAAGCTTTATTCGGTTTCAAGAAAGATGAAGGTTACTGGACTTGGTTCGCTGGTAACTTGGCTTCCGGTGGTTTAGCTGGTGGTACCTCTTTATTCTTCGTTTACTCTTTAGATTATGCCAGAACTAGATTGGCTAACGATGCCAAATCTTCTAAAGGTAACGGTGAAAGACAATTCAACGGTTTATTCGATGTTTACAAGAAAACTTTAGCTACCGATGGTGTTGCTGGTTTATACCGTGGTTTCTTGCCATCTGTTATTGGTATTGTTGTTTACAGAGGTCTATACTTCGGTTTATATGATTCCTTGAAACCAGTCTTATTAACTGGTTCCTTAGAAGGTAACTTCTTGGCTTCTTTCTTATTAGGTTGGGCTGTTACTACCGGTGCTTCTACTGCTTCTTACCCATTAGATACCGTTAGAAGAAGAATGATGATGACTTCTGGTCAAGCTGTTAAATATAAAGGTGCTTTCGATGCTTTCGGTAAAATCGTTGCTGCCGAAGGTGTTAAATCCTTGTTCAAGGGTTGTGGTGCTAACATCTTAAGAGGTGTTGCCGGTGCCGGTGTTATCTCCTTATACGATCAATTACAAGTTATCTTATTTGGTAAAAAATTCTAAGTTGGTTAAGACTGGTTGATTCCAGGTTTTTAACAGATTTATAGATTTAGAAAATAGTTAATATTCATGTAATATTGTACAAAGTTGAATGAAAAGATATGAGATATTCAATTCCAATCAGTTTATGACTTAATCCAATGTTTTAGTTACTTCGAAGACTTAGTTTCTCTCAGATCGTAAAACCCTTTTTTTTTCCAATATCCGACCTCCTGCAAACGAAGTGACGCGGTTTTCCAGGTCGGTCCAGTCTGATGCTTCCCCTACCAGATCTAGACACAATTTAAACATCACCACCAACAACTGGTGAATCCTACTAACTGGACCTAATACAAACCAATGGAAGAGCCCCGCAACTATACAGGAGAGGCAACTACCCCGAAGCTGCGTGCTCCTCGTGTCTCAAAGGCATGTGACTACTGTCGTGGCAAGAAGCTCAAATGCGATGGTGCTATACCCACCTGTTCACGCTGCGTGAAGACCCAAAATACCTGTACATACAACTATGTGGAAAAGAAGCGCACTCGAAGAAACCGTACAAGACAGAGTGGAGAGACTGCTTTTCTAATATCATCTACAAAAAAAAGCCCCTCGCCCCCATCATCCGAATCTTGGGCAAACACTACTATAGATGCGAGACTTCGGAGGGTGGAAAATGTATTAACAAAACTGGCTCAGAAACTAGACTATGAGGCCAGCACTAATTATGATTCTGAGGATTCGAATAGCGCTAGTGATGAGAACTATGCTGTCAATGTAAACGAAAGTAAAAGTGATAATGATGAGCTTATGGGATCAAGCCCTGAACAGACCTCTCCAGATGAAAGAAACTACAATGGTCAGTACTTTGGGTCCCATTGTTCCTTCTCAGTTTTCAGCCCAAAGGGTCTTTCATATATATCTTCGAGATGCAATGATCCACATTCGATGGACAGGGTTGTCAAGATGCAAAGGGACGTTTATTATGTTTTGTATAATCAATATCGAAAAAGAGTTGAACCTGCACCTGAGACTGAAATAATTCCCATTCCGCCAAAAGAGCTCACTTCTAAGCTTTTGGAATCTTTTCTAGAAACACCCATTGGTTTCACAAGTTGTGCTATGGATGAACAAGAGATACGGGATAGGTTTCATAGTTACTATGAGAATGAATCAAGACCTATCAATAAGAAAAGATACACACAGTCTGAACTCTTGATTCTTCATGCAGTTATTGGGTTGGGTGCTGCTGGTCTTGTTTCTAAACTTTCAAAAGAGTTAAATATTGATCAATCATCAAACAAAAATGAGATTCAATTTTTCAAACAGGTTGAAGAGAAACATATGATGTCTGCTTTGTTCTTTTATCACCGACTTACAATCTTTGGCGATGGATTGGATGGTGCAAAGTCTATCTTGCTCCTGATATCATATAGTGAATCTTCACTAATTCCCGATTTAGACTATTTGTTAATTTCGAGTATTGTACGGTTTGCTCAGTCGATTGGGTTGCACAGACGGGAGTCTCTCTATGGGATTTCCGAAAATGATGTTTTGGCAAGGAAGATGATTTGGTTGAACTGTTATGTTTACGATAGAGATCTATGCTTGAAATCAGGCAAACCACCAATCATCAATGACTTGGATGTCTCTTCATTAACTACAGATGAACATGCAGACTTCATACAAGATTCCAAACTCAAAACAATCTCTAGATTGAAAGGATATATTGACCTAAACCTGGGAAATTTGCACCATGTTGAAGAATATTTGAAAACTTTAATGGATTCACCATTTGGAATAGAAAGATATTTCGAGAACTTTAGATTAAAGATTGCAAAGATCTCATCAGAAGTCTATTTTAATCTTTTCGGTGCAACTGCCCTTCATAATAAGACCAAGAGAGATGTTATGAAAATTGTAAAGAGATTAAATGGGACTTTATATTCCTTCAAGGAGTCATTACCAATGTTCATAAGGCCTGGTTATCCAATCAAAATTCCAAGACTTGATACTGAGGAAAAAAGCGAAGCTGTTTTCACTCAAGCTGTCAAATTACAGCTATCTTATCATCTGAACATCATGAATCTCAACAAAATTGGTTTAAATAAAGACTGGAATGATGGTGAGGTCTCCTCTAGATTATGCCTTGAGTCGTCTAGGCAGATTATTAAACTTGTACAAAGAATAAGGGAGGATAATTCCACTTTATATTTATCATCTTTGTTCGTTTTGCTATCTGCTAGTGTTACCTGTTTCTCATACATTATTGAAAATCCAACGAAGATCTCCACCAAGTATGATATCTTGTTGATGGATGATACAACCGACAAACTAAGCGAAAGATTAAGATACATGGAATTGCAATCTGATCCAATCAACACAATGAAGTTTCTTTCAGTTTTTCATGTTATAAAGAACTTTGTAAAGATTTCAACAGAGCTTTATAACAAAGCAAATGAACAATCGAAGGTGAATTCCAGGTTGGAAGTTCCTAACAACGATCATGTTATTGGGATATTAGAGCATGAACTATCAAAATGCTTCAAACAAATCTATGAAAAACATGGTATTTCGAACACTATTGATGACAGGGCAATTGATCAAGCAAAGAGCGTTCAGTTAGGGCCAAGCGAAAACATATTATCTTCTGGCTCGGTTTCCACAGGGCCAGTGATCACTTCTACTTCATCCAACGGTTCAGAGGCTCCGAATTCAAGTTCATTCACAATATCAACGAATACCGGTTCAACTATTGAATTAATGAACAACCCAGCCTCAACTTCAGATTCCTTTACTTATATCCTTAATAGTTCATTGCCGGATCAAAACAACCAAAACAATACACTTAATAGCTTTGATGAATTAATGGACAGTGATTTGTTGGATTTGACTTATTTTTCCCAGTCATTGTTCAATATTCCTAATTTCTTACTGGATGATTCTTCTGTTAATAACAGAAAGACATATTGAGAGGTTTTTTGTCATATCGTTTGCATTTCTTCAGCTATTGAAACCTTTTTTGACTGCTAACAAAAAAATGAGTTCATCTTGCTACGAGTTCATCATTTTTCTTCAACTTGACACTGAGATGAGGTGAAAGGTTTGTCATTGCCCTATTTCACTTGCTCAAGCAGAAAACCTTGTTTACTTTTGAATATTTCAGATTCCCAATATTGCTGCAGATATAACCTCGGTGCAGCTAGAGGTTGACTATGTTTCGTTACCGGGCCTTCTTCCCCATTGGGAAACTAGTTCCGTGAGGAGCAAGTAGAAAAAGGACCGACCGACATCTAATCCAGCCGATGAGTAGAGACATAGCTTTATGTACTATAATTTTATATTCTTGTTTCATTCAAAAAAGTATCTAATGGGGCACAAGGCGATCTCGCCTGTTGCACAGCTTATTTGTATGTGCTACTGAGAGTAATGTTGCGAATCTCTTTTTGGTCTGTTCGGGGATAATGGTTTGATAGTCGTTTCTAGAGAAAAACAAGGACCTGCTTTGTCTTGGTAAATTCAACGTTGAAATTATTTCTCATCCTTCAAACTAAAAGCCCTTTGGTCAGCGGTTTGCATACTGTAAGAATACACCCGTTTTGGAATAATGCGTAGACCAATCGGGAATCAACGTTTGATTGATGATCGCTGAACGTTTGTTTTGATGACTTCTTAGCCTGATATTATTATAAATCAGTTGATTTGAACTGCTCCTCCTTTGCTATCATCTGTTAATCGTCATAATGGCTCTAGAACGATGAATCGCCTCTTGGTGCTATGTTGTCTGTACGCCTCAGGTCATGAAAGCTGAATCAGCATGCGTTTCTCTATATTTTCCTCTACTCCAATACTGATGTGTCATGCCTAATTGGCACTTTGAACATTATTCAGCATGTGTACTAACACTGTCTACGAGCACAGCCCTTATTATCTTGGTGGATTGTTTATTGTTCTTTTACGTCGTTTTTTTTGTTGGCAGCTTGACTGCTTTCTAAGAACAAAGGGCCAGCTGTCCAGTTGGAAACACTAAAACCCCAGCACTGCGCATATCTTTCCTGTCATGGGTTAGTGACTAACGCCGGTTAGTATCATAAGATGGTTAGCATCTGGGGTTCAGGGCTCTAACGGTAGTTGTAGCCTTCATGTATAGCGTTTTATGCTGGAGTGAATAGCTCGCATTGCCATCTCCACTGTACAGTCTTCTGGTATTTCGGTACGGCTTTTGCGGTTTTCCAACACAGTTAAATCCGACGTGCGCTGGGCACCATATCGGGTGTCGGGATTCCTCGGTCGCTGCCAAAGAATTGCCAGTTTGAGACTTTGAGACCGAGGGCCGAGATGCTGCACAAAATGCAAAACACATTAGAAAGGAAAAATTTTGATATAAAGCAAAGCAACGCTGCACTATTTCACTGTGAAACAATCCTCCAGTTGCGATGTTCTGTGTATTGTGATTTTGTGCTCTAATTGCTTTATCAATCCTGAGTCAATTCCTCTGCTTAGTCACCCGTATAAACTCATCAACTATTTCCTGATCGTCATTACCCTTAATGGCCTATAACTGATCATAAACAGCACCTGAATAGATCACTTCCTTTTTTGCATAAGCAATTGCTTCAACTGATTGCTAGTGCTTACTACTTATCCCAGGCTTTTTCCCTTTTTCAATTCTCAACTCAAAGAAGGCCTTTTTCATTTTTTTTGGTTATTCCCACTAAAACCGACATACTACAAGAACTTAGTAATCCAGCAGCTATCATTACTAAATCATATTCCTACAGTGGTTAATAGAAGAAAGATATATTCTCTACTGCAAGATATTCCAACTGTTCATAAACACACATTTAGCGTATGAGTACCAGATCAAGAACCGGTGTTACTGGCTCAATGGTTGAAAAGGCTGCTGTATCGTCGTCGCCTGCTACGGGTTACAACCCTGTGCCTCCAAGAAGAAGGATATCAAAGGCTTGCAACTACTGTCGCCAAAGAAAAATCAAATGCAATGGCAATTCGCCTTGTCTAAATTGTAAAGGTCACAATATTGAATGTGTCTATTCAAAGACCGTCAGAAAGAAGAAGAAACAGCCAGTGAAGAAACTAACTCTTCAGGAATTGGAAAAAAGAATGAATAGAATGGATCAGAAATTCAGCAATATGAACGAAAAATTATCTGAGATCTTGAAACATTTGAGAGCTAGAAACATTGACATTGGTGATAGCTTTACAAACACGTCTGTTATTCCAAAGAAAAGAGGAAGAAAACCAAAAAATGTCTTAAAGAAAGAAGAAGAAGAAACTGTTCCATATGAGGTTGATGAAGCCAATGAGTTTAGTTCGGAAGAAGAAGAGGAAGACCTTGATGAAGAAGAAATTGATGCTGAAGAAGAAGAGGAGGAGGATGAAGATGAAGAGGAGGATGAAGAAGATGAAGAACAAGACTATGATATTGAAAAAAGCTCTTATAATCCAATTTCACCTGTCGAATCCAACAACTCATCAACAACGAATGAGCAAAACAATTGGAATGCCGTCATGACTCCAACTGACAACTTCAGTTTTGCTTCACCTCTGGTCAATGATCAATCAGCAACCAACCAACTCTCCTATAACAACAACAAGTCATACTCTCTTCAACAAATCAAAACAGAACCAATGAAACAATTACAACAACCACAACAACCTATACAGTATGTGGGTAACAGAACGTTTGATCTCAATTCAAGTTTACCAAATAGTATGACTTCTGTTTCCCTGGACATTGGCAACATGGAGAACAAACTGAATATGCTTTATGGTGAGTTCCCACTGATCACCAGTCAGCTTGAGAATGATCTATATTAATGTGTATCTTAATGATGAATGATTTTTTGTTGGTTTGTTTGTTTTTCTGTTTGTTTGTTTGGTTAATTGGTTGGCTTGGTTTGGGTTTATTCAATCTCTACCTAATCTTTTTCGGATGTCCCTCTAATGCTGTTTTACTTGGTTTTACTAGTTTGAATGCAGATCAGGTTTTGTGATCTCATTGTTGTCGTACTTGCATTTTCAGTTCTTTATTAATCAGATTATGAACCACCGTCCCATTTTTAATGCTTGTTGGTTTTGTTATGTTACCCTCAATTTAGGAGGGATTGACGTGGTTCTTTTGTTCATAGGATATTCTATAAATGATAACGTTTATGTTTGGTATATACTAAATTGTCATGTAGCAGGACGTTTTTGTTTCTGCAGTTGAAGTAAAAGCGTTTTTTTATCCGTTTTGTAATGTGTGGAGTGGACGCACGCTTATAAATACGCTTTCAGAACGAACAATGGACTACCAGCAGCAAAGGAGCCATCATAATAAAAAGGAGGAATAATTCCACAAATTTGAACTTGGGTTAACAATCACTCAGTCAATAAATAACAGAAAAGAATCAACAGGATGGTCAAGGTCGACGAAGGTGATCCTCAGGGACAATTGGAAGCCCCATATTTAAAGCTCTACTCCGTCGGTACTTCCAATGGACAGAAAATCACCATTCTTCTAAAACTGCTGAACAAGGACTATCAGTACAGAAAGATAGATTTCTCCAAGAATGAGCACAAGGAAGACTGGTTCATCCAGCTGAATCCCAATGGTAGAATCCCAGTCATCAGTGATGTCGACGAACATGGAAACAGAGTCACGCTCCATGAGACTGGGGTGATCTTGCAGTATTTGGCCGACAAGTACGATACCGAAAGAAAGTACTCTTACGATCACAATGATCCTCTGTGGTGGGAACAGTTACAATGGTTGACTTTCCAAATCGCCTCCCATTCGTAAGTTAGAGACACGGTCTACCTAAGTGTATGTCCTTGTGTAGTGTGTTGTGCGCATTTTTACTAACAATATATTGGAATAGACCAATGCAAGGACAAGCCCATCATTTCAACTCTTTTGCTAAGGTTCATAACGAATACGGTATCAAAAGATATACCGATGAAGCTAAGAGAATATACGGCGTCTACGAGATCAGATTGAAGCAAAATAACGGATGGTTGGTCGGTGATCATCTAAACATTGCTGACATCTCTGCTTATCCATGGGTTTCTAGATCAAGGTTGTTTAAGACTACATTAGACGAATGGCCACATTTAAAAGCGTGGGTTGAGAAGATCAGTAAGATCGAAGGTGTTGCTGAAGGACAGGCTGTCGAGTGAAATACTCAGGTGGTTTTTATTTCAAACTGTGGCAGTATTCCACATTTAACTACAAATACTCCTCACTTTCTTTAAATGTAGGTAAACTATTAAACAAGAACATCAACAACAACAATGTCTCTTAAACTCTACTCCGGCCTCACTACCAACGGTTTCAAGATTGTCACTTTTTTGGAACTGCTTAAAGTCCCATATGAGCTGCAAATACTCGATCTCTCAAAAGGCGAATCGCACCAAGATTGGTTTCTCAAACTGAACCCACTAGGTCAAATCCCAGCATTGACCACTCCTTCAGGCAACACCATCATCGAGAGCGGTGCTATTTTGCTATACCTTGCTGATAACTACGACCTGGAAAACAACTACTCTTTTAAAGTTGGGACTGACCTTTATTGGGAGCAGGTCCAATGGTTGTTCGTACAGACTACTGGATTAGGACAGGCCAATGGGAATGCTAAAGCATCCTTGATCAGAGAGGACACAAAATCTCATGAGTTCTTTATTTCCAAGTTACTCAAATTCTACGATGCGTTGGAGACGAAGATTGGTGGTAAAAATGGGTACATCATTGGTGATAATTTGAGTGTTGTTGATGTTGCCTTTTGGGGATTGATCAGGAATAGGAAAACAGTTGGTCTAACCATCGATTTGAGTGTCAGTTATCCAGCGATTCATGACTGGACCGAGAGATTACAGGCAATTCCAGAGTTCGAGCTTGGGTTCACTAAAAAGTAGGGAGAGAAATAAAGATAAAATAATATAGCTTTAATATATAGAAATCTATAAACTTTATAGTTATAAAATCAGACATAATTCATTTTAAGCACTTCCATTCATATCAAAATAGAATCAACCTATTTGGAAGTGTCAACAACGTAACGACCCAAGATTTGACCTTTGGACATTTTGTCAAAGACAGAAGCCAATTCAGACAAACCGACAACTTTGATTGGAGATTTGACTAAACCTCTGGCGAAGAAGTCAATGGCTTCTCTGGTGTCAGCTCTGTTACCAACGTAAGAACCTTTGATTTGGATAGATTTAACAACGTGGGAGAAGACTTCTGATTTACAGACAGCACCGGCTGGTAAACCGACTAAGACAACGGTACCAGTTGGTCTAACGTATTGGGTGGATTGGGAAATGGCAGCTTCAGCAACAGAAACATTGATAACACCGTGTGGACCACCGTTGGTAGCGTTTTGAATGGCTTCAGTGACGTTCTTTTCTTTAGTGAAATCAATGAAGACTTCACCACCTAAAGAGTGGAATAATTTCTTTTTGTCATCACCACCATCAATACCTAGGACTCTTAGACCCATGGCTTTAGCGTATTGGACAGCTAGAGAACCTAAACCACCAGCAGCACCGGAGATGGCAACCCATTGACCTGGTTTCAAGTCAGCAGTTTTCAAAGCTTTGTAGACGGTGACACCAGCACATAAGATTGGAGCGATTTCAGCTAAGTCAGTACCTTTTGGAATTTTAGCAGCTTGAACGGCATCAGCAGTAGCGTATTGTTGGAAAGAACCATCATGGGTGTAACCAGATAAATCAGCATGAGCACAGTTTGATTCAAAACCTTTTTCACATAATTCACATGATAAACAAGAACCGTTCAACCATTTAATACCAGCGATATCACCAATTTCGAAGTTTTTGACTTCAGAACCTTTGGCAACAACGATACCGGCACCTTCGTGACCACCAACTAATGGTAATTTAACTGGCAAAGGCCAGTCACCGTGCCATGCGTGTAAATCAGTGTGACAGACACCGGAGTATTTAACGTTAACCAAAATTTCATTTGGTTTTGGTTTTGGAACTGGGATATCTTTGTATTGTAATTCACCAGAGTGTTCGTAGAAGATAACACCTTTTTGGGTTTCTGGGATGGCGTAGGTAGAGTTCAATCTAATTGATCTTTGAGCAACTCTTTGAGCAGTTCTTGAAGTGATAGTTCTTAGCATTGTTGGAATATTGATTAAAAAATAGATAAAGAAGAAGCGTGTGAAGCCAATTGGGCACAGGGAGCAGGAAATACCATCACTTTTATACTTTCAGTTTTTCTTTGAGATTTAAATCAAAGCTTTTCATAGGCCCAAAACTCAGAAAAGTTTTTCCAATCGCTTCATGCATACATAGATGCGATTCGGAGTTTAAAAAGACTACGCATAAAAAAACACAGAAGCCAGTCCCTCCGCCATTTTGATGTGACATTGATTCTTCGGTTGTTTCACTCCGTAACATCTTTGCGCCTTTAATCTATGGACTACGATGTCTGTTCAGGGAGTGCTTGACACCTCTTTTGTGTACGCTTCTTCTTCATTCTCCCTATTTTACCATTGGAGTTTGGGGCAAAAACAGTATGGGGCAATTAGTGGGGTGGTCACCGCCGTTCGTCAAATATATACGAGAACAACTGGTGGTCGTTATTGCCTGTTATAAAGAATCACTTGATCCCTTGGAGAGATAAAAAAAGCACCATACTAAACGAAAAGGGCTCAGAGGACACCATGTGTTTTTCCCGCTCTCAACTGTGGATTGGGCATGCTGCTGTGGGAAGGGGGGCACATAAGTGGAGCTAGATGGAATCGATATTTCACAGCCGTAGACAAGTTTTGGCTATCACTGTTCTGAATCACACCCAATCCAGTCCATCAACTCTGAGTTAAGCCAGCTTAAGTCCCAAAATAATGTTTATATGAGCGCTTTTGTATATGAACCTGAATGCGATACTAGGTTCTTGTTGTTTAATTAGAGATTGAGAGCCCTCAAAAAGATGTTAGAGCCATCCGGTCCCAAAAAAAGCTGATAAAATGCGTTTTTCGGAGTTGGAGGGCACTTCAGCCTCTGGAAGATTATGGATCCTAAGTTCAACGTTGTCTACCTTCTACAAATTGTTTAAGAACCTAGTATGGGGAGCGATTGGCTTATTATTAAATGAGCACCGCTTATTGACTCTCTCTTGGTGGTACTCCACGTTTAATTTTGAGCCATTAGCAGAGGAGGTAATTACTATATCTCAGAATCCAGTCCTCTATTAGTCCAAACAATCAATCTGTCAAGTGTATATGTATGGCTTGGAGAATACATGTCAACTTTCATAACTTTTGGAACACCCTAGACCTGATTTTCTATATAATTGGTATAGGACTAATTTATCCGAGTTATTTATCAGACATCGTAGAATTTGGCGCTCTGTCTTAATCTCTTGCACTAATCTCCACCACTTAAAAAAATTCTGATCTGTAAGTACCCACAGGTTTTTACTATTAGATAGAGTTGAAGTCACTTCTAAGATTTTAAGGGCCGACACATTCAGAGTGGACTATCCAAGGACTCCTTAGATTAAGCTGTATAAGCCAATAAAGGATTATGGTTTGATGGTTCAACAAATGAATTCTGCAAGATGGGATGGATGGTCTTGAGAACAAACATAACCAAAACTATACAATAAAGAAGAAACATCAACTCGGCCAACAATTGTCCTTAAAAGTTTGGAATATGGCATAAATAGGACGGACTCCTACAAGGTTTTCTGGTTAGACAGAAGAATCTATAGATGACCTTGACCTAGTCTCTCTTTCTATCCGCTGAACCAATCATTTTCTCAGTTTGAGTGCTGGATATGCCGAAATGTTGATGAAGTTATTTTTTCGCGACTTCGTTTGTGTTCTTAAGACCGACCAAGAGAAATAGGTGTCAAACAAGAAAGCGAGTGTTACTTCTTAAAAGAGTAATAATGAAAGGTTGGAGGAACTAGAAATTGCGATTCGAGGACATTGTGTGGGGTTGCGGAAAATAAACAGGTAAAACAATAATGGGTAGCTGATTTTATTGTTTGTTTGTTTGTTGCATCTATTGTTACTAAACTGCAACACTCTCTCCATTAACCTTAGACGGATAAATGAGGATCCACTACTCGTATGACTGAATTGAGGTTTCATCCCTTTCATTTCTAGTAGTTCACCACAGGTATGATAACTTGACCTATTTTTTCTAAGTTGTATATGATCCAATAGCAGTTGGTTGTGTCATTTAAAGAGATATTTTCCGATTTCAGATCGTACCCTCAGTATATTTTTCCGCTCCTCTTGTTTTTTCGGACATTGATGTTAATATTTCCCCATACAGTACAATAACTATTAAACACAAAAGCAGTGAGATTATTGATATTTTTATCAAGAAATGACTGCTTTATGGTGAATGGTAGAAAAAGGAATCGACCCGTTTTAAAGAGTTGCTTAAGCTTATCATTTCGCAAGATAATTTCGAAAGAATTATTAATTTGGTTACACTTATGTTTGTTAAAAATTGATTCAGACTTAGCCTTTTATATTAAGTTGAGAGAGCAAAAAATACAAATAATTGGACAAGAACAAGAATTTGGCAACAAAGCTAAAAACTACGAGAGAACAATCTAGCATCATCGAATTAAATTTGATTCTGTAACATCTATTGTTTGTTGAATGGGTAACACACACGTTACTACTACGAGTGCAGATCTAAGACTGCCTCTTCCATATAACCTGAACTATTTTGCATGTTGACACAGCAATTCATACTGCCAGACGCCTCAAAAGGGAAACCACCACTCTTGCTGAAATACTCACTCAACATCAATTCGTCCTCTTACTACGAACCTTCTCTAGCATCCAACAAAACTTTAAGCAGCGTTATGTTTGCGTTTCTCCAATTCCGGTAGTGGGGCTCGACCGGATTTGTAAATCTCAGAGATGGATGGAGTAAAGCAACACCTCAAAACAAGCAAATCTGTGACTTGTTAGGATGTCAAGGATGATTCAAATCTTCTTTCTTTTTTCCTCTTTCTTATCGTGGATTGCGGATCCAAAATTTTTTGAAGCGAAGCAATTGTCTTGTAGGCTTAACGAATAACCAGTAACAAATAATGGCCAATAGCCCAACATTCTTTGGAATGTGTCATTGTATGTTGTTATACTAATCACCTACCACTGTTGTTGCTGTTTGCTATGAATAGTTAAGGTTAGGGATATGGAGAAGAGAGCCATTACCGGTCGATCCGTTTATACCTAGATCGATCAAGAGATACAGAAAGGGTCCTTTCTAAGAGAAGAAGATGGTTATACCCTTAGCAGTGCTGACCATTTGCGTGGTTGATTTGTAGATGTTGTGTCAGTTAGTTCTATTGGTGACGTCTAAAGAACTATTGTGTGCTAATTAATAAACAATAGCAATCCGACTGGGAGAATCTGTCTGATGTATTTTTATTACATGAAGTTTGTATCTCACTTTTTTTGGCTGCCAATCTGTGTGCTCATACAAATAAATTATAAACGAGCCGATTTAAACTTCTTTGCAACCATCAACAAAGCACACTCTGTGGGTCAAGTTGTTGTGAGACAGTGCGCTGTTCTTCAATTTGAAACCTTTAATAAACAACAAACTATCCATCTTCCATACACAACGAACACCTCATTCATTTGATAATATATCTAGATACATTAGAGTAATAGAGACATATAAACCACATGTACCATGGAAGCTTCAACCCTCCTGGGCATACTATCACTTTTACCAATAGCCTACACAGCACTGATATACTGCTCATCACAGAATACGGGGATATTCCAGTTGACAAGTTTATATATGTCTGAAGGACTATGTAAAGACCAATGTTCAAGTCTTGGGTTTTCCCTAGGGATTGTGCAATTACAGGATTGTTACTGTTCCCAGTATGCACCTGGTTTAGTTGATAACCTGAACCTATGTGACACAGCTTGTCCCGGATACCCCAGTGAGATCTGTGGAGGTGATGAGTTGTTTGGGTATATCTATATCAGTGATCCTGAAGGGACAAGCACATCAAGCACATCAACGAGTGAATCATCTAGATCTGCGACAATTTTGACATCTACATCTACATCTACATCTACATCTACACCAACTACATCATCTACATCAAGCACATCGAGCACGTCAAGTACATCCCCTTTCACAACATCTGCAACGTCTTTAACACCTGCAACGACCTCATCACCAGCCACTTCGTCATCAACTACATCAACTGCATCATCAATACCTTCGACTTCTTCTTCCATTCAGAATTTTGTCGCATCTCCATCATCATTTTCAAGCACCTCCATCATCACAGCATCATCCAGAACAACGTTGTCAAGAACAACTTCCACTAGTTCCTCCTTGATATCCACGCCCGTAATCACATCGATAGTATACAGTGTCTCAACCCTTACACAAAATCAAGATACCCAATTCTTCACCACAGCGATCCAAACAACGGTGGTACTTCAAACATCAGACACAAGAACCAATTCCGAGGAAACTTCGGGTGCTGAAATAGATGGGAACTCGACTTCTAGAAGCACCTTCTGGGACAGCCGTGCGAAAGTGGCAGGCGTGTTCACTGTTGTCGGTGTGGTATCTTTGTTGTTGATTCTCCTAATACTATGGTTCTTGGTGAGATGGTGCCGACGTGGAGAGGAAGGCGAAGAGGATGAAGAGGACGTTGTACCGGCATTGACAGAAGGAATAACACCTTCACCAGGAGGAGCATATTCGCCGGGAGGGGGAGTACTTGCATCAGGAGGAAGTAATAGCCCCACGAAAGACAAGTTTGATGTGACAGATGAGGACCTGTCTAGCACAGAGGAGACGGTTATCGAGAAGGGTAGTAACAACCAATCGAAGAAACATCAGAGAAATCGGTCGATAGTGAGCGGTGATTATGGAACTCCGATCATCGATAACAACGGGGAGCCCACATACGTTGATCAGAGATTGGATTTCCACCGGTTTAACTTTCTCAGTGAGAAGGATGAGGTTGTGTCGCTGAACGATAATCAGGACTACTCCCGGAAGGTTTTTAGGGTGACCAATCCTGATGCGTAAATCAGCTTGTTTATAAATACAGAAAGGATGATTATTACGGGTAAAAATACGATTGGTAGTACTATAGTAGAGTGATTCTGCTTGTGTGATTTCTATGTAGAGAACTAGAGATAGACCGGCGGGTGGTGTGTGTTGTGGGATTTGTCAGGTTGTCAGGTGGGCAGTTTGGAGGGAAGTCTGAGAAGTGGTGATCAATGTGCAGAAGCGAGAGAAGGCGAAAAAAGAAAGAGAGACAGAGGAACAGAGAGAAACGGAGAAGAATGAAAAAAGAGACGTTGGTCTGTTTGTATGTGTTAGTAGTGTGTAGTAGTTTCGTGTGTGGTGTATCATTTGCGAGTGAGGTAGTGGCTAGTGTTGGTGTCTCAGAGCTTAGTTCACGTTTCTTTTGCATTAGTGGATTCTTCGCTTGCATTCGCAGAGGATCAAGGGTCACCTCACTTTCTGGCGATGCTGCAGATGGGAACAACAAGCCGGAGGGAAAAGAGAGAGAAGTGAACGAGAAGAGAACAGAAAACAAGAGAAGAAGGTAAACTGGTCGCAACAACTTCCTTCTGCTTACTTATATAAAACAACGTCTTCTTATCAACTTATCTCTCATTTAACTAGTCTGTTTTTTTTTTGCCCATCTGGCTGTCTCTCTCTTTTTCAGCCTGCCCAAATAAGTTACTAGTTTCATCTCCAACTTTTCATCACTCTACAGAAAACAGATTACAATATAAAATACCTCCCTCGTTCTTAAAAGCTTCATCGCCTTAAAATAGCTCTTTAGAATCACCCAAGACAAACAGAAATGTCCCAAATATGGAGTCTACTCCACAAGGAACAAGAACAAGGACACGGACAAGAGCAAGAACAAAGTAGGTTATTTTCCTATCAACCTCATCAACCAACTGCTTTACTAATTCAAGAAGAAGACACACAAGAACAGCACACTCTCAGCTCAAACTCATCAAATTCAACGCTCAAGAGCAATGAACACCAAATAGACACCACTATAGAAGAACAGCAACAGCAACACGATAGTGTTAAAGAGGACTCCTTTGATGCTCAACTAAGAAGAAAACTATCAAAGTTGAAGCTCAAGAAGAACAAGTTAAAGAAACATTTGCATCATCATTCTCACAGCTCCCAAGACAATGAACCAGAGGTCGCCGAGATTGATGAGAAAGACGAAAGAGACGACGAACTGAAAGATATAGAGCCTATAAACATCTCCCTACGCTCAAATCATGAATCAACCGTTTTATCTCCTTCTGCCTCCTACCTATCTTCTTCTTCTTCAAACATCTTTGAAAGATCCGTTCAGGACCAAGCCACTATGTCCAGCATTAGCAGAAGGAACTCATTCAACCAAATGACTCCCTCATTTAGAAGTCACAGCTTCACTTCCTTATCACCTTCGAAATCTTATTGCAATGCTAATTGTAATCAAATACCAACACACTTAAATTCTGAAGTATTTATTCCAACCTGTCTTGATGCATCCACTGAGATCCTCACAAGCAACGACAGAAACCTGGAAGATGTCGAAGTGATCCAATCAACAAATCCACATTTCAATGATATGTTGGACCAGACTCTTCAACAGACAAAGAGGAAAAACAGTTCTTCTTTATCTCCTTCTCTTTCAAGAAGACATACATTCAATTCATTATCTTATTCGCCTCCTCCATCGCAACATCAGTACTCAGTTTCGTCTCAACATTCACCACTCCCATCTGCCGGTGGTCCTATCCCATTCCCAGGATCAAGCACAACTTCTGTCCATGGTTATATTCCTCTTTCAGGCACAATACCTCTAACGAAAACTTCAACAAACACCTCATTTGCCGATGTGGACTACTCAGACCATAACAAGCTAAACTTTTGCTCGTTTGCAGACCTATTAACAGATGAACTCTTACAAAATGAAGCTGAACTACAAGAACAACAACCTTCAGGTATTGATGATACAATTTCCAATAATGGCCCTTCGAGCCCAATTTCCAGAAAAAATAGCTCGTTGTTTGTTGTTCCTGCTCTAAGCTTAACCAAGACTGGCTCGCAACGTCAGTGACAGCAATGTGAATATTTGATTTACAACAGGTGATACATTTCAATTCAATCTGGTTTAAGATGTGATTTCCTTTTGCGTTATGGTATAAATTTTAAATTTTAATTCCTATGACCCAGGACATTTTAGCCTACCTATATGAGCTCGTCTGATAAGATGGCGAGACTTAGTTATACACATTCATTCATTCATTCATCCATCCTTTAGTTCTTTAGTTCGTGTAATAACAGCCCTGATGTTGGTATTAGTAGTAGTATTTCATAATAGTATCACGTGCCTTATCACGTGCGTATCTCTCTATCTTTTGCCGCGCTTACCAAAGTTTCTCGCCAAACAACGAAAAAAAACTGAAAAATAAAGAATCTGGAAAAACAACTCTGAAAACCAACTCATCAACTCACTTCTTTGCACAGGTTCTTCCCGCAAAAACTGCTCAATTAGCCGTGATAGTCCATTAAAAGATTCCAATGTCTTGTTGAAGAAAAAACATATATTTTTTGTTCGCTTTCCAAAGATATTCTTATTTTCCCATATTTGTTGCCTTCCATTAATTTCGTTCAACTGTTAAAGAAGAAAAAAAACAAGAACAAAACGAATAAACACATAAATTTTTATTAGGCTCAAGCACCAGCAGAAGCTCATCAGATATTCAATACAGGTGTCTACAACCGAACGCTACAACACCCCGAGAACGATGGACCCAAGTATCTTATTCTCATACGACAACGCTACGTCTGCCACCGTTGCTAATGACCAGATCTTAAGTGGTGGTGGTAACAACGTCAGCCAACCAAACGACCAAATCAACTCAGATTCCATTGGAGTAAACTCGAACTATAGAGATGATGAAGATGACGATAATATCCGTTATGAATTCGACTCCGATTTCGACGACGATGGCCAGGATTATGATGATGAAGACGATGAACATCCTCATCATGCTCATGACCACGATGACTTCGATTACGAATTACCAGAACATGCATGTGCCTATTGCGGTATCCATCACCCAACAAGTGTTGTGAAATGTGTTACTTGTAACAAATGGTTCTGTAATGCAAAAGGTGGTTCCTCAAGTTCACATATCGTCACACATCTAGTCATGTCCAAACATAACACCGTCTCATTGCATCCAGATTCAGACTTTGGAGATACTACCTTAGAATGTTACAACTGTGGCAATAAAAATGTGTTTGTTCTTGGGTTTGTCTCTGCACAAGGTGAAACCCTTATTGTGATATTGTGTCGTTTACCATGTTCCCAAACAAAGGATTCGAGATGGAACACCAATGATTGGACATCCTTAATCAGTGACCGTCAATTGTTACCTTGGGTTGCTTCCATTCCAGACGAAGAACAATCAATCCATTCTAGAGCCATCACTAATGCCCAGATCTCAAAACTGGAAGCTAAATGGAGACTCAATAAAGACGCAACGATCCATGATGTGGAGAAGCCAGAAGAGGAGACAGAAGTTGTCCCAATATTGATGAGATATACTGATGCATATGAATATCAAAGATCTTTTGGCCCATTGGTGAAAATGGAGGCTGACTATGATAAACAGTTAAAAGAATCCCAAGCTTTGGAACATATCTCTGTGAAATGGTCCTTAGCCTTAAACAACAAACATCTTGCGGCATTCACATTATCCACTTTTGAAAGTTCAGAGTTAAAAGTCGCCGTTGGTGATGAGATGATCCTTCGTTATAGTGGAATCAACCATGAAGCATGGGAGTCAAGTGGTTACATCATCAGAACCCCAAGTGCTCATCAGGAAGAATTCACATTGGAACTAAGTGGATATACACAGCCTCCAACTAATTGCACTACGGATTTCACCGCAGAGTTCGTATGGAAAGGTACCTCGTATGATAGAATGCAAGAAGCTATGAAGGAGTTTGCAGTCGATACAGAAAGTGTAAGTAGTTATATCTACCATAAGTTGTTAGGTCATGAGATCCAATCTGTGGAGTTTGATATCAAATTACCACAAAGATTTTCCATTCCTGGGTTTGCAGAATTGAATGTGTCTCAAGCCAATGCCATCAAAAACGTTTTACAAAGACCTTTAAGTTTGATTCAAGGTCCTCCAGGAACAGGTAAGACTGTCACTTCAGCTACTATCGTTCATCATTTATCCAAAATCAACAAAGATCCGATACTTGTTTGTGCCCCTTCAAATGTTGCGGTGGATCATTTGGCTCAAAAACTGGACCAGCTTGGTTTGAAAGTTGTGAGATTGACGGCAAAAAGTAGAGAGGATGTTGAGACCTCCGTTGAGCATATCTCATTGAATAAACTGATTGCTAATGGTGCGAAAGGTGAATTGAAAAAGTACTTGAAGTTAAGATCAGAACTGGGTGAATTAAGTGCTGAGGATTCTAAGAAATTCCGTCATTTATTAAGAAAGAAAGAAAGAAATTTGTTGAAAAAAGCTGATGTCGTCTGTTGTACTTGTGTTGGTTCTGGTGATAGAAGATTAGAAGGTCTTGATTTCAGAACTGTCTTAATCGATGAAAGTACACAAGCTTCAGAACCAGAATGTTTGATCCCTATTGTCCATGGTGCTAAACAGGTTATCTTAGTCGGAGATCATCAACAATTAGGTCCAGTTATTCTTGACAGAAAAGCTGGTGAAGCAGGTTTGAAACAATCTTTATTCGAAAGATTGGTCTCTTTAGGCCATGTTCCTATCAGATTAGAAGTACAATATCGTATGAATCCATGTCTCAGTGAATTCTCAAGTAACATGTTCTATGAAGGTTCTTTACAGAATGGTGTTACAAAAGAACAAAGACAAATTTCTGACTCGACATTCCCATGGCCTGTGTTTGACACTCCAATGATGTTTTGGGCTAATTTCGGTAGAGAAGAAATCTCAGGAAGTGGTACTTCTTTCTTGAATAGAATAGAGGCCATGAATTGTGAACGTATCATTACAAGATTGTTTAGAGATGGTGTCAAACCGGAACAAATTGGTGTCATCACTCCATATGAGGGTCAAAGAGCTTATGTCGTTCAATACATGCAAATGAACGGATCCATGGACAAAAGCTTATACCTGGAAGTTGAAGTCGCCTCTGTCGACGCCTTTCAAGGTCGTGAAAAGGATTTCATCATCTTCAGTTGTGTTAGAGCCAATGAGACTCAGAATATTGGGTTCTTGAGTGATCCAAGACGTTTAAACGTTGCTTTGACAAGAGCAAAATATGGTGTTATCATCTTGGGTAATCCAAGAGCTTTATCAAAGAATCAACTGTGGAATCAATTACTGCTGCACTACAGAGAAAAAGGATGTCTTGTTGAAGGTACTTTGGATAACTTGCAATTATCATCCTTCCAACTAACAAGACCAAATCCAAATTTCAGAGCTAATCGTAACCGTGATCTTTATCAAAATGGTAGATTTGGTGCTCCTTCTCAAACTGGTGCCCCTTCCACTGTGAATGATTTTGATACTGCCAGTTTGATGTCATTCGTTACTGATAATGATGCTGGAAATTTCAGTTCTGTCGGTGCGACATATCCTCCTTTCTTCTCCAATAAACAATGGCCAACTTTTGAAGATCAATATGGGGGTGGTAATAATGGATATAAGAATGAAGAGGAGATCGAGAATGTTAATAACAATGCGAACGTTTACGATCCTTCAAAGATTGCTCCTATTGGCGCTAGTTTTTCAAGCAAGTTGGAGAAGTTGGGTGGCTCATCTTCTCGTTATGATCAATCAAATATTGAAGATGATATTAAAAGCTTGAGCTCTCACTTTCGTGGAAATTTAAACTTGAAATAAAAGTTTGGAGAGAACGATGTATTTATTACTTGTTATAGTGTTATAGCTTGTAAAGAAGTTTTATAGCTTGTAAAGAAGTTTGTGCTTTCAAAAATCAAACTATTAGATAGTTGTTGTACATTAGTAATTAAGCTTTCTTCCACATGTCTTTAATGGGATTACTATATCGGTTTTTAGCATTCATTGAATAAATTATTATCAATTCTTATTTCTTCCAAACCAAGATAAACCTTTCTTCTTGGTTGCATTAAGTGATGTTTTCTGTTCAAAGTCAGTGATAGTTTCTTTACTATTAAATGGTAATGGGGGAGCAGTGTGGTTAGTTTTAGGACTGAACTGGGCAAAGGTGTTATAGCTGGCTGAACGTATTATGTTTGTTAAACGTTTCTTTGGTGATATCGACTTCAATGAAGGGGCATATTCGCTATCATTACTATTATTATCATTGGAGGAAGTCGATGATGAAGCGAACCGTAATTTGATGGAGTTTAGCAAAGAATCTGACCTTATTGTCTTCAGTGCTGGATTTGCAGTTTTGATCTTCAAGATGTGCTTTTGAGAATCAATAGTTGTTGTTGATAGAATTTCATCAGCATAGAACTTTAAATCATATATATCTTCTCTAGTTTCAGCGGCTGACAATTTCGCTATTAGTCTCGATTTCTTGCTAGAGATTTTATTAGCTTCAATAATCAAGTCTTTTAAAGAGCTATCCGAGTTGATATAGTTGTAAACTTGCTCACTTTCTTTAGTATTCAATAATTTCTGAATGAACTTTTCAGAACCAAATTCAAAATCGAAACTTCCTTTTCTTTCCAATACCAGTTTTTCAAATTCCAGTGAGCCAATTTTGTCATCTTGTGTATCAGTGCCATCTTCAAGATTGACGTCAATTTTATTATAACCAAAATCATCAAGCTTCAAAGGGTCCAGCTCCTCATTTGCAACAATATCAACGAATTGATCGATTCTCAAATATTTATCAATCAAAAACGGAACTGTTGGTAATTCTTTCAATAGTTCTTTGGTTGTCAATATTATATCGCTTCTCTCTAAGGAAGAACTCAATTTTAAACACTTGGGAGTGAAGTCCATTTTCTTCATCGTGATTTTATCAAGATAATCTTCCAACTCATCTTTATGTTTTTCGATGAACTCTTCATTAAATCTGATTAAGTAAGGTTCTTTGGCACCAAATCTAGCCTTGTTAGCAAATACCATTAAAATTTTGGAGATCAGCGTCAAAGTTCTTTTAACATCGCCAGTTTGATGATCTTTTGTCAAAAAGAATAGCTTTGGGTTTAAGACAACCGGGCAGAAGAATCTTAGGAATATAAAAGCAGAAACTGAATTCAAAGCAACTTTATCATCAATAGTGTACAGATCGATTTTCTTCCTCAAGATAGTTAATTGTTGCTTGATTTGATCAGGTAAGTCATTTGACGATAAATATATTCTTTTCCACATTTCTTCCACAGCTTCCAATAGATTCTGAAAATTCTTCTCAAGTTGTTGTTGTTTCAGCTCTTCAGTGGGTAAATTAATTCTCAAAGGATCCATCTCACAAGATTCAGCTTTTGCAATGATCGACGTAAGGGACTTGCCAATGAGTTGTTCCAAGAACTCCTGACCAATTCTTAGATTATAGAGCTCCAGGGATTTTGATAGTAAACTATTTCCTCTGAAAAGGGTGTTGTAAAGATCCGTGCTCTTGTTAGTCACTTTAGAAGTTGTGGTAATAGCCCTTACTTCTTCATCAATTAAATCTGAAAACCAATCAGACTCTCTCTGTAATGATTGAAAAATATCTAGTAGTATAACTGAGGTTGTCTCTAGTTCTGATGGTTTTGATTTGGATAGCACAAACTTAACCAACTGTTTCACATCTAGATTCAGGATCATTTGTTCTAGGTTATTGAAATTTTCTGGTGGCAGAATATAATTACTTTGAATTTTCGCAGTGATATAGATTTGTCCTATAGAGGATTTGTTCGATTTTAAAGCAATTCTATCTTGATATAAAGGAGTTTGGTTCATTGTTCGATAATGTAAAGTGGTGGACCCTATAATCTCATCTGTTGCTTTGTAGTTGAAAGACGAAGCTCTCTTCAGAACAATGTCAATCGATTTCGTAGTTAAAGGTAAGTCCAGTTCAAAATTCTCTCTGAAAAATGGGTTCTTAGAATCTTCTATAACTGCAGTTCTAAACCAAGGGGTGCCCCACATATGGACTTCAGCATACGTTTTCAAGTGTTTTTCAGTAAAGTTCAAGGTGGCTTCAAGGATTCCCAAGTTTATCTTTCTGGATATTCTCAATGAGTTTGATTTATCCAATCCAGAATATTGTCTGATTGTGAATGAGGTTAACGCAACTAGCCAGTCTTCAACATCAATTCTATAAGGAAACTCTAAGATAATTCTTTTAACTTTTGATTGTTCTAAAGACAGCTGGAGGCTCTGGTTTGAGTTGTAATATGATGGCAGATTGGACTCTTTTCTGAGCTCATCTATTATACCTACAAACAGATAATTCGAGGACTCGAATATCGAGTGATGTAGTTCTCTGATTTCCGATCTAGTGAGCAGTTTTATATCAATGGTATAAAGTAATTGTCCATCATTTTCATTGATCAACTGTAACAAACCATTGGACTTCAACGTTACCATTGCGGTGAACCAGCCTGCATTTTGATCAGAGAAAAGCGTCATATCAGGACCATCTGAAAGTTCCAGATGTTTAGTCTTTGGTATGAATCCATAGATCTTGCAACTGGCTACTAACAAATTGTTAGAGCTTTGTTGCTGTTTCTTGTTCTTTGCATCGATATTGAGGTAATCATCGAACGGTTTGGATAGTAGTTTGTATGAGATTCCTCTTGGTTTAAGGCCTTGCCAGAACAACAACGAGGCAAAAAGCTTGACAAATGAACTTCTGTCATTTGCCTTCAAATACAGGATCTGTGAACTATTAAATGAGGTGATGAGTATGGTACCGTTATCTATTATTTGGAAAGAACAAGAATGTAGCGATGATATGAGTATCTGGCTGGGAGCCGATAGCACCGACAAGGAACCTTTAGAATCGATTGTGATAGGAGACTTGGTGAATATGGATCTGTTTCGAGACCATTCGAGATCCTCCAGAAGCTCGCCATTATCCTGTCTGATTAAGGCGCTGAGGGTCCTTGAGTTGAAAGCCAGTGGTTGTGCGTTTGATGGCATTTGAAGAGAATGTTAGTACTGAGTGCGCAGCCAAGAGGGTGTTTTCTGTATATGGCGAGAGAAGAGCAAAAGCGAGTGTGTGTAAGCAGTGAGGGAAGAGAAGGTAGGCCGTTAACAGGATAATGCCAGCTCAGGGTTCAGGCCAAATTAGTATTCTCTCCAGAGTGATGGTTCCCAAAGTTTACTGCTTGTTCACGTCTCAAGAAACCCGAGCAAATCCGCGAAATCTAAGACAAACGATTACGTAAACAGTATAGAGTAGTGGTAGTTAGTAGTAGTGGAAATCTTAGTCACTCCCTAATAGCCATGGTATAATATTGATTCTTACTATAAAACACCGAGTGCGAAATATCTCTGTATAAAAGTCACAATTTAAGAAAACAAGCAAACAACATATAGAAACTCTTAATTTAGCGAAAAAGCTTTTGGGGCCTCACCTTCTGGCCCAATGAATTCTGGTTCTCTCCATGGACCAACATCTGACAAATAGAGACCACCTTGAGCTTCATCGACCTCTGATTTACCACCGAATTTGACTGGCAAGTTCTCAGCCGGGATTTGTTTCAACAGTTCTTTCTGATAAGATGAACCCAAAATGAAAATTTTTGCAACAGTGACAGGATCCAAGAATGGCTTGAATAGACGGAATGCAGTTGAGAAACCAAATGGAGCATTGATCAAATAAAACTTACCCATACGTTCTGGATAGTGGTTTTGGCCAATGTATGAGGCTTCTCTAACATATGATAGAACTTGAGCAGCAGCGGAAATTGAAATGCCTTTCAAATCAAGAATGGTACAGGAGGTTTCAATCAGATATTCAGATCTTCTGGAGCAAGCTGGTAATCTATATCTCACGAATGATTCGTATTCCCAAACTAGGTTCTTAAGCATACGTTCTTGAGTTGTGATCTTATACATTTCAGTAACGTTAACAGAACCTAATTCTTCGATGTAAACAGGACGACCATCTTTATCGGTCTTGTGATAATATTGTGGATAATATTTAGCAACAATTGGCTTTTCATCATAATGGAAATCTTCAAAAATGGTATCGGTACCAAATGATTTTCTCCAGGCTTCATGCTCTTCAAACATTTTTTGAGCAAGGGCAATATCGAATTTACGAGCTCTCAAGAAGCGCAATAAAGAAGCATCATCTAAACGCAGGACGAAACCTTTTGCCTCCAAGATGATTCTCAATTGCTCCACCTTGCTTTGCTGGTCAGCATTTAGATTGCCTGGATAACCTTCCGGTGTTCCTTCTGGGGATATTTGCGGATAAGAAGCTCTGTCAAAAGGGAGGGTTGTTAGTACTGGAATTAGGAGAGGGAAGAATAGAATAACATGGAACATACAAAAGTTCTTTTTCCTGCTTGGGAATCGGCTCTGTTAGTAATGGTGACGCTTGGACAACATGCTTGAAACAAACACAAACTACTCACTTCAACCATTTTGTCTTGATCCTGGGTCATAAACGTGCGGGGGCGTGGTGAAATCCTGTGCTTCGTTGCTCGTGCTTGGTTTGCCTATCTTTGGTCTTTGCTGGTGTTTTTGTTTTTGTTCTGTGCGCTACGCTTTTTTTCGCACGGTCGACAAACCAAGGGAGAAATTCGCGGAAATTGGGAATTACGTAATTGCAAAATGCCAGAAAATAGAACACATTCGCGGTTCGAAGTGGTGCGCGAAAAAACGATCACTGAGCGCGCGTTTAACAGTTTACGCGTACTCATCTTGTTTACTTTTGGTTACTTTTGGTTACTTTTTGCTGCAGTGAGTGCACTTCTTTGAAGCCTGGAACGATGAGCAGGCCCCTGATGAACTTCGATCTAAACTCCCTGGACTTCAACAACAAATTTCTAGGGAGTTCCTCAAAGGCAGAGCCAATTATATTCAAAGATCTACTGAAAAATGACATTGATGCCACCAAGAAGTCGGTAAATTTGAGTGATGGTAGACGAATAACTCTTAAGAAAAAGACTAAGAAAAAAAACACAGCGTCAGATATCTCGCTAGAGGCGTTACAGCAAAGAAAGGAAAACTATGGGTTCAATATCGATGAATTGTTTGCAAGACTAGAAGTTCAGAGACTACAAGACCTGAAGGAATCCAAAGATTCAAGTTCTCAGACTTATTTGAAGCATGATAACAACCATACTCTATGGGCAGAAAAATGGAGACCAAAGTCATTCATGGATTTCGTAGGCAATGAGTCCACCAATAGAAGAATTTTGAAGTGGATCAAACAGTGGGATAGAGTGGTGTTTGAAAAGAACTTCAAGCCAATTACGTCCAATAACCCAGATTTTGATTCCAGATATACTGACCCTTTTGGTCGTCCTGATAGAAAAATTATGCTGATTCATGGAGGTCCGGGCTTGGGTAAGACAACAGTAGCACACGTCATAGCTAAGCAAGCAGGTTATGAAGTTATGGAGGTAAATGCGAGTGATGAGAGATCTGGTGAGAAAGTTAAAGATAAAATCAACAATTCCATAACGACATCTACATTCTCGGGAAAACCTATTTGTTTAATAGCAGATGAAGTTGATGGGGCTGCGGAATTTGGGTTTATAAAAGTTTTACTGGACATCGTCAGTGACGACTTTAGAACAGTACAAAGGTTTCAAAATACTGAGCAAGCTTCTAAGTTCTGGAGCCAAACAGGTAAAAATAAACCAAAATTCTTATTGAGGCCAATCATTGCTATATGTAACGACCTTTATGCACCAGCATTGGAGAAGCTAAGAGGTATTGCTGAAATTGTGACTTTCCAACAGGCCACAGAAAGAGCATTAAGTGATAGATTGAAGTTCATTTGTAAAGCTGAAAACTTACAATTGACTAGTCACCAATTGAAGGAGATAATTATTCTGACAAATTATGACATACGAAGCTGTCTTAATATACTTCAATTTGGTGGGAATTTGAATGCTTCAAGTGATTTGAAAAAGAAAGATTCTCAAGTTTCATGGTTTTCCATAGTCAATGAAATATTCAAAAGAGATCCAAAGAAACAAAAAGATCAGCAGTTCAAAGAACTATATAATATGATTGATGTTAATTCAAACTACGAGAAAATAATTCATGGTTGCTTCCAAGCTTATCATGATATTCATTATCAGGATATCAGACTATCAAAGCCTTCAATTATCAGTGACTGGTTACATTTTGGAGACCTTATGTCAAAATCTCAATATGAATCAATTGGAAACTTGAGTTTCTACTGCGCAGAAGTCGCATTACAATTCTTCAATCAATTCAGTGATTTGAGTAATAGATCGTCCATTAGAATCAAATCAGATTATGAGTATTTTGAGAAAAGGAAAAACAACGTGAACTTGATAAGATTCATGAACAATAATTTGAAACCCTCACTGAAGGCTATAGTGAAGATTGGTCAATTTAGCACAGATATTTTACCATATCTTGACTATATCTTGACAACAGAAAGAAAATCAATGGTGATTTCAAAAGATACAGAGTTAGCTAAAATTAATAGTGCAGTTGAGGCATTAGAAGCATTCGGACTATCGATTACTAAAGGTAAAGATGACAACTATAATGACATTTATAAAACATATCCGGAATTCACCCAGATAACCAAGTTTGATGATGCAACTGTTAGAAAACAACAACATAAACAAACCCAAATATTTCCAACACTATTGAAAGAGATGGAGACCTTGAGAATTAGAAAGAGAACGCATTCAGAAATGGAAATGAACGGTTCCGAGCATAACGTTGATACCGAAGCTGGCATTCAAGCACTGAAGGATCAATATAATAAGCTGGCAGAAGCTGAAATCAAGGCAAAGCAACAGAAGACCGTTTCGCGCGTGAAGATATGGGTCAAATATCATGAAGGGTTTTCAAATGCCGTCAGAAAGAACGTTAAATGGAGTAGTCTATGGGCATAGAAATTATAATGGAAAACGCGCATATCATTAAATGAATATTATTCTTGCAAGTTCAATTGTTGTATGATATGATTGGCCTCTCTTTTACCACTTTCCCAAGCACCATGTACGCAACCTGCACCTTCTAGTATTGTATGCTCTCCAGCAAATCTGATATTACCAAAACCTTTTTCAAATTCAATGATTGGGATCAAAGGATCATCATTTGCAAAACATGCACTGTAACTACCTCTTTGATATGGATCGACTGTCCAATCCGTCACTATAACATTTTTAGGTAACGGTAATTTAGAAATTGGGATGCCCGAGAATTCTGAGATCATTGGAGATAAGTACTCCCATGCTTTTGTTGGATTTGCCTCTAGATAGTCTGTCACAGGTGATTGAATGAGACAAACAAGGGATGGCTTGTTGACGGTTTTGGCCAGGTTTAAAAATAAAACAGGATACTCCCATGCGTTTGGTACTTCATTATCAATAGGTAGTTTCGGAGTCTGTGTATCGTTCAAGATACTCTCAAGAAATCCAGGTGGCGAAGAAGCTAGGGCCAATATCCTTTCAGCATCAATCGACCAGAATTGGTGGTCAAATTCTAGAACCACTTTACCTAAAGCACCAAAATGTATGTGTTCCAAAGATTCACTCAAAGGCGCAGGTAGGCCAGGTTCAAAGTTAATATATCCCTGCTCATTTTCCTTCAATTGGAGGATTGATTGAGGAACAGTGACAATAACGTAATCAGCATCATAGACATCATTACTCTTAGTAATGATCGTGGCCTTGGAGCCATTTGAGTGTTTCTTAATGGATGTAACAACAGTATTTAATTTGACCTTCACCGGGTCAAGCTTGTCAATAAATCTCTTCAACACCTTATCGTAGTGTAGAACAAAAGCATCTCTGCCAGCGTTATCAATGCTTGAGTACTTGGCACTCAGTCTCTGAATATCTATTCCGTGCCATAACTCTAAAGATCTCACATATTCCAGTGAATTCATAATCTGATCATTGTTTAGCAGATGCTTTCTCTCTTTCAAATACCTTACGACAACATCATATAGTGACTGGTCTTTCTCGAGGTCTTTGTAACTCTCTAGCTCAACGTACTTATGAATCTCATTAGATATCGCTTGCAGCTTTAGGGAGTTGGAGACCTCTCCATTCTTGTTGAAGATCTTAACCAGTGAATCATCATAGTAGAATATAGGCTCTTCTCTCGCAATTTTTACCTCCTCATCAAATAACTTGTTGCTCAATGTCTCATGAAACCAGCTAGCACCAAGATCATACTTATAGTTGTCCCCAGTAACCGTTTTCAGTCTTCCACCCAATTGTGACTTGGATTCCAAAAGCAGATAATCGATTCCTCGTTTACCCAGTTCTACAGCTGCAGTAATACCAGAGATTCCTCCACCCACAATGACCACTTTTGCCATCGTTTCTTTTATGCGTGTCTACTGGTTTGTTGATGTTTGTTTTTCTGAGACGAAATTCTTCTTGAACTCAGCAAGAACCACACCAGAAGAGAAAAAGAAGCACATGAAATGCCTGAAGAAAGTGCGATTGGAGTACGAGTAGACGAGAAGGGACAACGAGTTGTTGGTGGAACAGTTCGTCCTGATGGAACAGTGAGGAAGACGCTCAAGGTGCGACCAGGTTTCACTCCGGTGGAAAGTGTCAAGAGATATAATGTAAGGGAAGCTAGACAGGCCAGACAGGCGAGAGATCGTGCAGAGAATGGTGGTGAGGATGCCATGATAGGACAGCCGAACAGATTTGGAGCATTGAATGACGTGATCAAAGCTAATAACAAGGATAATGAAGAACTTCCAAAGAAAGATATGGGAGAAAAGACAACGAGCGATATCAGTGATTTAGAGAAAGGCTTGGAGAAGTTGTCTGTCACACCTGCCTCGCCATCAAATAGGAGAGGCGAAGACCCTAGAGAAGTAAAGAGGTTGAGTCAAACCAATGAATTGAAGGAACATAAAGAACCACAAGATTCAACAGTACCGAAAAGGAAATATCAGCCACCAAGATTACGAAAGAAATATACCATTGCTGATCTGGACAATTCCTGAGGACAAAAGATAACCGGATCAACTACTAATAGATAAATTACATGACAGTGCAATATAAATACTTGTTACATATATTTTTCTCTCACATTTTTTGGTTTTGTATTTATGTACAGGAGTTCTTCTTTCTAAACATAGGTGTGTGTGTGTTTCCTGACTTGATTGAAGTTCTATCGATAGTACCCTTCTATTTATTAGCCTGTTGGATTCTAGAGATGTAAGTCTTAGAGATAGCATTCCAAGCTCTCATGTATTTTTCCAGACATTTATCAACGCAGTACTAAATTAACATGTTAGTTACGCTGAGCTAATCTTTGTTTCATTACCTTTTAAGCCCACAGGGAAAGAAGCTCAAAAGGCCCAAGCACAAACATGGAAGGTTCAAATACGTACTTCTTCTGGGTTGGAATATGGAGCTTTCAAACACTGTTCAAAACAATTATCAGTAATCTTGTTCACCAACTCAGTGGCATTAGCGATGGCTAATTCTTGAGAAATTTGGGCTTTAAGTTGATCTTTTACTTGAGAGTTTGATTCAACCTTGGTTGAAGTGACAGGCGTGGAAGCACCACCGAATAAACCACCTAAAGCCATATTGTTAAATAGATAGACCGGAGCTGAGATGACAGTCTTTTAAGCTCATTTTTTTTTTATACTCATCATCACTTTTCTATTTGGCGAAAACAGAGTGGATTCGCAGAGCTACATAACCATACTTATTTGGGGCACATATTCAAGTGTATTAGGTTAATCATATTGCCTTCTTCTAAAATTACCATAAGGAAACCATTCATTAGGCCTCGCAACTCCCAGATGAGAAACTACTCAATGTATAGCTGCCAACGTTAGATCCTACGAACATATAGCTATTTCCATAAAAGAACAACTATTTTATTGATCCTAAAACAAGAGTAAAACACTAACCATGCAAGAGAGAAACTAACTAATTAACCGTGAACATAAGAATATCATTAAACCAGATGTGATTGAAGGTTCTTCTCAATCACATGTAAAATATTAAACTAACTGTTAAACTTAGGCTAACCAGCAAAGCTTTCAGCCCATTTGCGCCTATAGAAAGCACGATAGAACCACCACTGTTAGATTGAGTAAGAGATGCAGATGAAGAACTGGAGGCCCTTGTAAAGGTACTATCTTCAAGACCTCCATTATTTGCAGAAGGAGTGGTATTTGCAGTGGATCCAGTGGAGGAAACTCTAATTGAGCTTGTGATACCAGATGAAGTAAGAACAATTTGTGATCGACTAGAGACTGATCTTGTAACCAATGAACTTGCACTTGATGAGTAGACAGTTTCGCTCCTTGATTCTGAGCCCTCAGAAGTATCTTCCCTACTTGCAGAAGAAGAAGATGCAGAAGAACTGTCATGACTTTCACTTGTTGTTGTGGAACTAGAGCCTGTTGCTCTAGTATTGGCCTTTGTTGATATTGAGTTAGAACTTGCTGATCTTGAAGAGGCATTTGACGAAGAGGAGGACTTAGAATCTGAGTTGATTTCACCACCGGCTACCAAAACTTGAAACTCCTCTTGTGCCTGTTCATATCTACCGTTGACTTCACCATCTACTGCATCAATTGATTGCCAGGTACCAGTCTGATCCGTATAGACATATTCAGAACCAGTGGAGTAGTCACTAACAACAACGTTCTTGACATGCATTGAAAATGGTGCCTTAGTGTAATCACTAAGTCCACCAGCCCATTTTATGGTTCCAGGTGCGTTCGATGGGTCACCACCAGCCCAAATACCCATGACTATATACATAGGACTTTGTGGATAACCTGAAGGAGCATCACTTTTAAGGGTTCTAGCAACAATACCGTCAACGTACCACGTCAAAGTATCACTTGTCCAATCAATAGTATAGTTATGGAATTCAGTTTGTGGAGAAGAAACAGAATGGAATGCGCCTCTGTCATATGTAGTGGTATTACCCTTTGAAAAATAATTTGATTGAACTTCAGTTGTGTCCCCACCTAACCATTCCAAATCTATTTCATCCAGGTCATCACTTTGTAAGTAAAATGAAGATACAATACCTTGACCTTCCGCAGCTTTCAAAATCACTTCCACCTTACCAAACATGATGTAGAATTTTGATTTCAACGAAGGGTTATCGTATCTCTGTGAAAGGGTGAGCGAGGCACCGTCATCACTGTATTCGATTCTCTGTGGGAAATACACAGCTTCGAAATATTTTGAGTCTTCTGAAAAATCATCAGAGAACGAGGTGGCTAAAGCAGCATCACCCGAACACGACTTTGTCAGTACAGGGTTACACGAGGGAACAATTTGGGTGGTAGCGGCAGTGACAGCCAGGGGCAAGAGCAACAAGTATGCGAGACCAATCATAAAAATGGATGTTGATCTAGATGATGAACAAGAACAAGTTTTCAGTGACAACGAACGACACGTAAAAGATGCGTGTGAATGAGAGTATTTGAGAATGCAGTGATGAGAATGTGACAGGTGGATCAATCGATGGCCACAAAAGCAGGAATAAAAGTTGAGGTATGGAAGTTTTCAGTTGCCGTAGCAGCAGCAGCAGATCGGGAGCGAGGTAAGTGTTCTTTGGGCCAGTTTATAAGGTGAGCTCTGATTTCATGTTTGTGGATATTTTTGGATTGTTTGGTCTGTTTTGTGTTTCAGTTTTAGACGTGTTGCAGTTTGATGGCTGGTTATTTTTAGCGAGGGCCTGTGCTGTGTGCCGCGAACCAGAAAGAAGCAAAAAATCTTTATGGCGGAGTTTCCTTCATGGCTGGGGAAGTGAGAACAGCAGGGGGGCACAAGAGGGGGGTGCTGCTAGAACGGGGCAGGACCGGGGCAGGACGGGGGCGTCGTTACTAAGAAGGCTATGGCTATGTATGCCGAAGATTCGGACTCTTCAGCGAGGCGTGCTTTGCTTTAATTCTAACTCTTCACCTTATTACCGTCATCAAGATCCGTCAGACTCGCCAGATCCGGAACACACACCAAAAGACTTCTGAGACACAACTGAAACACCAATAAAGACAGGACGAAGTAGACGAATAAACCATGGAGATCTGATCGGGCAGAGATACAGATACCCATCGATCCTTTCTCTAGGGCCTAAATGAAACGATCTACATAATAAGTTCTGTATACTCAGATCTGACTAAACACGCAAAAGCATTGATACATTGAGTACTTAGAAACCCGAATTTGCTGGTGATATCTGCTAATCTTCTCTGGATCCAAAAGACACAGTCAATGTTATTGTATTTCCCAATGTAGACTAGTTGATAAAAGACGATAAGCATGTTTATGAGACATATGTTATGTAGCAGTTTAGCGAGCTACATAACAATAAACAGTTACCCGGCTCTGAGTAATTTCTCTTAGCACTACAAAAATAGACAGTCACTCACTTTCCACCAAACTGACACAAAACCAAGATGCGTAGGCAGAAATCATGACTTAATTACTCAGTAGAAGATGATCTCACGCATGAGCGATAAACACAGCTGACGACTTTAGTCTTATCGCTATTTTGCAGAGAATGTCGCTAGATTACAAGAGCTATTTACACTTAGACCCTTTAAGAAATGGAACATCTCTCATCAACTCCTCACAGTTTCTTTATTTGTTGGATTTTCTCAATTCTTCGAGAGCAGGCTCAGCACAGAGTGCTTCTGGAATCTCCTTTCAGACGTTCATATCCTCATTGACGATTTCCTTGTTCTTTTGTGTCTTTCAAATAACTATCTTCAGTTTGCTAAGATGTAAGTTCAAACATATCTACCAACCTAATTGCTATTATATTGCTGACGGAGAAAAAATGACGCCGCTATCTGAAGGATATTTTGACTGGGTGATACCAACTATTACAGCTTCCTTGAGTGACTACTATAGAATGGGCCTCGATGCGTACTTCTTTTTAAGGTATTTGAGGTTCTTATTGATAATGTTCATTGGGTTGGCTCTTTTTAATCTTCCTGTATTGATTCCTGTTAACTACCAATCTGGATATGATAGATATACCGAAACTGACTTGAAATCTTTTACAAATGGAACAGTTACTAAGGTTTCTGGCTTGGATAGAATATCCATGTCAAACATTGCCCCTAAATTCTCTTCTAGGCTAAGTATTCACTTGACTTTGGCTGTAATATCTATTATCTGGTTCCATGGAATGGTTGTATGTGAGCTTTGGAGCTTTATTAAGTTAAAGAACAAATATTTAGCCGATATTAATGCCAATCAGCCTAGTACGAAGAGACAAATTAGAGATTTCTCCAATACTATTCTAATTGATAACGTCCCAGTAAAACTATTGGATAAGAAGGAATTGAAAAAGGTCTTCGGTAATATTTGTGGTGCAAAAGTGAAAAATATATGGTTTGTCTACAATTATAGAGAAGTGGAAGATCATTATGTCAAGCACATGAAATTGGTAGACAAGATTGAAACCATTGTAACTTCATCCATTGAAAATAGATTCTACAGTACGAAAGAGAATTTTGTTACTGATGCCCCAAAATATTCAATGAACAAGCTATACTCATCTATTCGAGATTTGAAAAACTATAGAGTGAGATTCATTTGGTACTTTATCCCGTCAATATATTATTTACCTTTAGAGGACCAATTGAGAGATGCAACAGATGAGTTTATCCATAATCGTCAGATTTATGCGAATAAGAGACATAGATTGATTTTGAGAGAGAAGGGTCCAATGAATGATCACAAGTATAACAAGGTTTTCATCCAGTTTGAAAATTCCATTCACCCACATATCTTGAACCAGGTACAGATATCAAATAAGCTAAACGAATTGGATAAGACCTTGATATATGTGGACCCAAAAGATATAATTTGGGACAATCTTGCGGTCCAAAGTAATATGTTTGTCTTCCTGAGAATAGTTATTGGAAACGTGATTGAATGTGCGGTAATATTAGGTTGGGTTACCCCAGTGGCCTTTATCGGTTTAATATCCCAACTTCCTTACTTGACCTCATTAATTCCTTTCTTAGGTTGGTTAAACCTCCTCCCTGAGTACATCACAGATGTTATTTCGAATATCCTTTCCGTTTTGCTCTTAGTCTGTTTAACACAGCTGGTTCCTTTTATTCTTAGATGGATTAGCATTGTGAAATGCAAACGAACAGGCGCAGAAGCGGAGTTAGATGTTCAAAAATGGATGTTCATATTTCTTTTTATTCATATATTTTTTGTGGTGACCATTTCTTCAGGCTTCTCTGTTCTAATTGAAGGTCTATTGAATAACCCTGTTTCTATTCCAAATATCTTTGCTCTTAATTTACCTAAATGTTCAAACTTCTTTTTTTCATATATTATCATTAGGGGCCTATCTTATTTCGGTAACAATTTGATACAGAATTATCAACTCTTTATGAACCTTTTCATTTATCCACTTAAAGATTTCACAGGTAGAAGAAAATTTAAGAGACTTTCCAACCCACCAAGTTATCTATGGGGCTCAATATATCCTACAATATCCATTTTAGGTGCTATTGGATTGATTTACTCAATCATTTCACCTTTGATCCTAGTTTTTTGTTGTCTTGCCTTTTCAATGATTTTCATATCTTTCAAATATTCTCTAAAATATCAGTATAATTTGGTGAACCACTCTGAAACATATGGCCAGTTCTATCCAAGGGCCATCTTTCACCTTTATTCAGGTATCTATTTTATGGAAATCTGCTTGATTGGAATGTTTGCCTTATCAAGGAATGAGTATAATCAGGCCCATTGCTTGTATCATGCATTTCTAACATTCATTTTGTTTGTTATTACTGTGGTCGTCCATTCCCATATTCGGAAAATGTTTGAGAACTTGTTATCTCAAAACTTACCATTGAATATGCATCCACAGTTGAATACAGTTGATATCGATCAAGACCAGGAGAAGATAGTGGCTCTTGATGACAATGAAGAACAAAAGGTTGATTCATTTGATGATACGTTTTATCAGAGCTGTTTTCAGCATTCTGATGCGGTGATATGGTTGCCCAATGATGTCTTTGGAGTTGGACTCCAAGAGGCCAACCATCTTAAAGATCTAGGGATAGAAAGTTCAACCGAGCACTGTGTCTTATCCAATAATGGAGATCTTGAAATTTACAATTGTGCACCTGGAACTTGGGAATAAATCATACGAGGAGGAAAAGGGATAGTTGTATATACATCAATTGTTGGTTCATTTTAATCATTTGTAATGATCCCCATGTCTAACGGCAAATATCATTCAATTGCTTTTCTCTACGGTTTCTTCTTCTTGGGAGTTCGTTTCTCTAACGTTTTTTCTTCTAGGCCACATATTCGGTAAGCGAATTACTTGAGATCTAGGTTCAACACATCTTTCAATGAACCAGCTTTTCAATTGATTCTCAATCAAATTTCCAATCTTTGGAACATTTTCAAGCTTGGATCTTGAGCCAATTAATGACCTAATACTGAATTCCAACCTGAAATCAGGCGCAAAGGAAAATACTAGTGCCGTTCCCTTTCCTCTATCCTCACTACCTTCATCAGACACCAAGGATACTGTTAAGCATCCACTGAATCGAACAATCGAGACACTCAACTGAACAGGTAAGATAGCCTTAAGAGGTCTCGGTTTGTTTAACAATAAACTTGTCTCTATTCCTAATGTTAACGTATCTGATAGGTCAACATCGATTTTAGCTTGTAAGTTCCCTTGGTTCAAAGGATTTTTCTTTATACGACAATTTGAAAAAATTGGATAATCATCACCAATGTCCAATTCCGTGATGTTGATTTTATCTAAGAATTCAGGGAAGTCTGCATTTTTGAGAAAATCGTTCAATGAATTCACAATGTTATCAGATGTTAAAGCTTCGTGACGAAATTGATTTATGGTTTGTGCAATGAGGACGTTGAACCAATCGAGAGATTCTGGAGAATGGGTTTCAACGTTATAGTAAGTTTTCTCCAAAATGGAATTGATCGCAGCCCTTTGAGCATCGGAGTCGCTATTTGAGAGATCGTTTTCTTTCTTTTTGATTATTGGATTCTTCTTGAGCTCTTTTAATTTGTCTGTTGTTGTTTTCGTTTCACTGAAGACGAAGAATTTGATAAAGAAAGCAATGACTATGATCACACTGACCTGGCCCAGAATCAACCCTTGTGTGAATGACCATGTGCTGGAGGAGCTTTGCGCACTTGCAGAGAGTTGGAGCTGTCTCTGGAGATGATACGGGAGAGCTTTGTTAATGTATTCATCAAGGGTTATGAGGGTAGATTGCGGGTCCTGTTGCACCACAATCGTGGTTGGAGCATCAATTATCACCTCTTCTTTCAGTTCTTCATTAGCCATCTCGAATGCCAAGGTTAAATCCCAGATACGACACTGTTTGGTTATAGTCACAACCACATTGTTTATATGTGGTTTTCTCCAATTGTTTTTCTTGATAATCAATTCAAGTTCTACTGAAGTTGGAAGACTTAAAAACTTCAAAATGAATGTAAATGGATAACTTTCTATGTAAATGGCAACATATTACTATCGAATCAAGTAGAGCTAGACAATTTAAAGTGGATAATTCTAGTCCTCGGTCCAGAAAATTGGGAATGTGGTAACGAATATTGCAAATAACATTTCGCCAATTATGATGAGTGTCTTTGTATGCTCAAACTTAAAATTTCAAGATGATGCGGTGGCTCAATGGTAGAGCTTTCGACTCCAGTGGAATGTCGTTGCAATCGAAGGGTTGCAGGTTCAATTCCTGTCCGTGTCAATCTTATCTTCTTTTTTTTCTCCTTCAGATTATCTGTTACACAACAGAAAACATGAATTTTTCTTCTAACGCTTAACTTGTTAATCCATAGCGTTGAATCTCAGTGATATCTACCTCTTCTGGATAACACAAGTACACTGGCCATTGGAACAAGTACCCACCCATCACATTCCTTTGGTTTCACGTGATTTAAGTGGTTTGGCCACACAATTTACATAAGCCAACTTTCTGGCCAATCAAGAAAACCGAAAACGAGTTTACACAAAAAAACTGAAAAAAAGAGTCCACAACAGAGCTTCAAACAATCAAACTTCGATCTCAGCAAAGCAAAGTTTAAAGATGGTGAGTGCAATAAGTGAGGGGCAGATATGCACGATTTTCCTGAGTTAACCTGTAATCGTTCTGGTCTTTTTTGGCTTGGTCGATTGAATTACGTGGCACATCATTTTCTTTGAAGAATTCAGAAGGTGATATAAAGAGAATAGTTTGATAGCTTGAGGTATCATTAACCAGTCAGACTATGATACTCTCAGTGAACATGATACAGAACTTATCCAGGATTTCAGGCACGTCTTCAATTCCCGAGGAAGTCATTTATACTAACAGTTTCATATCAGTCTTTTTACACTACTCTCTACAACACCTTCATTAAGAGAAACTCCATCTTCGTTGCTACCATTTTTGCTGGTGCTTTTGTTTTCCAGCCAGCTTTTGAAGTCGGTGTTACCAGATGGTATGAAAACCACAATAAAGGTAAATTATGGAAAGATGTCAAACTTACTATAGGTGGTGCTGAAGGGGAAGACGAAGAAGAAGACGAGTAAATTGATTTTCATTCAACAACTTCAAATATTCAGAAACGTTAACGACTTCCAATCAATCTATTTTATTTTATTTCACAACATTACAAAATCATCTTTACCTTTTTTCCATTACTTTTTTTTTAGTTTTGTTTATTCATCTTAGAATCATTTCCTAAATGGTGGTCGAGTTATGTTTGCATTTTATTTATCAATAAAAAGGTTTCTAAATTCAAGGTTTCCAAATCAACATTCCTTATAATTAGGATTTAAAGCTAAGCAACACTTGGTCAGAACAACGTCCTGTACAGAAGTAGCTACCACTACTGCCTAAATATATACAGTTGTCAAAAGGAAGTAGGAGTACATGTAGAAGCAAACTATATACTTAGATTTCTTCAACTTTAGTTTACATACAGTTCAATCTATGTCCATATCCAGTCCAGACAGTTCATCCTCGTCTGCTCCAGCATCAGAATCGGAACCGGCGCCAGCCTCTGCAAGCTGCATAGCAAGTTGGAGCAAAGGAAATGGGTTAAACTGCTGTCGGTTAAACTGCTGTAGGTCAAAGTCATCATCATCATCATCATCAACCTCATACTCCTCATAATCCTCATCATCGTCATCTTCATAATAAGCACTAGTCTCACCTGGGTAATGATGACGTCCGAAGATGTCGAGCGTGGCAATAGGGCCATCTATATCCTCCATATCATTAAAATAGTTATAATCATCAGAATAATCGTCATCATTGTGTTCGTCTCCATCATCATGATCAACATCTTCATCGTCATCATCTTCATCATCTTCATCATCTTCATTATCGTCATCATCGTCATCTTCATCATCATAATCTTCCTGATCATTTTCCGCAAACAAATCATTTGCAAAAATGCCAGGCATTTCACGCTCTAACATTTCCATTAGCATGGCCCTGTTCTCAGTACCTTGCACATTGTTGATGATACCATTATCAACCAGTTGTTGTAATAATCTACCTTGAAATCCAGTCAGAGGAGTTGCTGATGCATTTCTTGATAAGAATGGAAAAATATCGCTACTTAGCCATAAATTATTGAGATACTTGTATCTTTCAACATTCAAGGTTGCAATGTGACCATTCTGGATTGCTTTGATACCACTTTGACCATGTGAGTTCAGATAGGGAGCGTTGATTATTTTGGTCAGAATTTTGGACTTCGTGACAGATATTAGTTTGACCGCACATTTTTGAGGAATTAAGAACACACCGCTTGACCCTCCGCAGGACTTTCCGGACAAATGATCAACGTACCTAGAGTTTTCAGTGGCGTCGAAAATCTTCTTCCCACAGGTTAAACAGATCACAAAGTCAATTCTGTTTGAGCTGTTACTGACATGTCCCTGATGTGGAAACTTGTGAGGGTCCTCAGATAATGTATTGAAGTAACCCAGTTCTTTAGGTAAATCAACCATCTTAATAACACCAGGATAAGACAATCTTTGACCAAGATTATTTTCCGAATATTTGAATAATCTATCATTCTCCTTTGATTCTATTATTGACAGAAGACCTGGTAAATCTAAAGAGGCTAGTATACTCTCAATCAGATCGTCTCCTTCGGAGATGTTTAGCTGGAACTCTGGTAGAAGTAACTTTTGAAAAATTGCAAGATTTCTTAAATCATTCAATAAGATTTTTTTCATGATGGCAATAATTTGTGACGCAAAGGTATCATTAGCGTTGAACTTCAAGAAGACAGCATCGGAAACAGCAGCACGAGCAGATGGCCTCAATTTCAACATGTCTCTAAATGGAGCAAGTGATTCAGTTGATAAACTCTCATATGGGAAAGTAACAGCATATTCACCATATTTAGAAATATTATTCAGTAGCACACGAATGTACTTTTCAGTATAGAACTTGATTAAATATTGAGATAGAACTCTATATCCATATGGACCCATAACGAGAATGTAAACAAAACAATTGATGAACTCTTCATTATTAAGTTTACGCTTCAAACCCTTTAAGAATTTGGAATTAGTAAGGTAGGGAGTTTCAACCATTAATAGGACGTCATATTGGAGTGCAGTTCTTAACACTTTGTATTTTTGTTCAGGAATCTGGTCAAGAAAGTGTGAATAGGCCACAGATCCATTAATTCTTGTTGAAATTTCAGCTTGTTTAATACTATTAGCAAGAGAATCACCCAATTTCACACATTTACTGTGATAGCTTCTCCCCTTAATGTTGGATCTAATAAGTGATTCAAAATGATTGATACCAGCAATATCTAATGGATTGAACATGCTACTATGCAAAAGGGAACCAAATTCACCATTTTCTAAGGGGACCGGAACATACAAGGACTCTTTTTCCAGCTGGTTTGAAGGTATTAATGGGATGTATGTATCATGTAAAGTTTTGCACAGCGGACAGGGAAAAGACAAGTTTCTTAATTTATTATCCCACGAGTAAGTATCCAAGCACCCCACATGAATATAATGGTTACAGGAATGAATAACCGGTTCTTTCATATAGCTCAGTTGTTCACTCTCATCATTTGAGTCCACAATAGGAAAAGGTTCACCTTCAGCGTGTAAATCGTTATCAATGGAATCTTCGCCCCAGTCCATAAATGCTCTTTTGATGAAGAACTTGTTCCGTAAAGGCAAAAACCTAAAAATGTTACTTTCGTTGGTAGCTAGTGGGGCACACAATATTTTTGATTCAGATTCAGCACCTTGGCACAAAACACAATGTCTGGTACCCTCTTCTTGTGAAGCCGTAGCATTTTCTTCATTTTCATCCATTTCATTCTCTTTCAAGAACTTTTGTTGTTTCTTTGACATCCTCTCCATTATCTTCTTTTGACGTTCCTTCGCTTTTCGCCTTTTTCGTTCACTTTCGGTTTCATCAAAGTTGATGCCGTCTGACTTCTTTTGCTCCTTATATTTTTCTATCTCAAGTGCACCGAAACAAGCAAGCAATGTTTCAAAAACCAAATTATGATCTTTAATAATCAACAATTTTAGTAAATAGTCTGCTTTGTTCTTTACAGCCTTTGAAAAATTTGAGGTTACTGCAATGCTAAAAAGGCTCTCACATATTGGGATTTGCAGGAAAGATTCTATCAAGTGGTCTTTCCCATGGACAATTTCATCATCTTTAATGCAAGCATGTAACAAATGTAGTACTTGGGGAACAAAAGCTTCGCTGTTATTCTGGATTGAGTAATCCAAAAGCTTTGAAAGGAGCTTAGAAAAGTCGAGGGTTCTTGTAAAGTCACCCAAATCTTCGAAACCTGGAATTTTAGAGATTTTAGGCTCAATAATAACTTCAGAGGGGTCTTTGGCCACACCTGACAGCTGCTTGATGATAATAGAATGACTATCTAAGAAATCTATTTCTTGAGCAGCAAGTTTCAGAGGATCAACATGTTTGAATAATTCGGGCTTCAAACTGTATCTACCCTCGTCATTCAAACTTTTTGGAGAAGAAAAATGGGAAACCTGAGCTAGAACAGTGTCAAACTCAGTACCATGGAACATTTCCATATCAACTGACTCTTCTAGCTCAGAAAAAGTCAAAGGAGCCGCATATAAACGATAAATCAGGACTTGTTTCAGCTGGAATTTCTTTTTTTGAGCTTCGTTTTCAAATTCAATAAAGTTAACCCTTTCAGTAAGCAAAGCATATAAAAATGAGAGCAACTTATCCACAATACCGGTTACCTTCTCTTGATAATCAGTCTCATCCAAAGTGCATTTATTGTTGAACCAATCCAACAATTCAAAGCGATGGATAATATTCAATAGAGCACGGCTTGAATTCACTCCCAACAGGGAAAGTTGATAAGTGTATATATCATTATGCAATAGATGGAACATCTTAGTGGCTTTGCCCTCATAAAGTAGTGCTTGAAAGGAAGCTGTACGGCCATTTCTTACCCAGTACTGCGAGTCAATCTGAGCAGCAAGAACGACAGACCTTAGGGGAATATCTGTGATCCCCAAGAAATCAACGTCTTCGAAAAACTGTTGAATATCAGAAGCGGAATGCACAAAAGCAGCCAATAGCTTGCTTAACAAAGTTGTGGTCGGATTGATGAAACCAACAGGTTGTGATGAGACCCTGAAATCAATGAGCTCATAATCCTTATAGTGTTTAATCTTAAATTTCTGAGCAAGATATAGCTGAGTTACCAGATATTCGATTGCAGAACCAAGAGTTTTTCTATCAACAATAGCTAGTTTAGATTTATCGGTAGCTAGGTCGATCAGCTTGGAGATCGAGAAATAAGCATCATAGTAAGTTGTATAGTCTGAGTTTTCATTTTGAACGTGATCACCCGTTTTTCTGGTAAACTCCCAAACATGGTCAAACGTTGAGATAATGGAGCAGAGTAATGAAAACGGTGTTGAAGAGTAAAGTCCCTCCAAGGATCCAGATTTATCTAGAATGAATTCTAAATCGTGCATTGTTCTTTTGAAGGCCATTTTCTTGCTAGTCGAAAGATCTAACAATCTTCTGGGAAACCTGAATACAGCTTGGGTCCCAACCTTAGTCTTGAATTTACTCAGAATGGACGAAACTGGATCTAGAACATTTAAAATATCATTCTTGACTATATTAGTAGAATTGGTTGGACATGTAAAGAACTGAACAGAAAGTGCATCCATGATATTAACAAGTGGTTCTCTATCTAGCTGATAAAGATTAAAGATCAGTTGAGGATAGATATTAATAATTTGATTTGATGCAATTCTCTTATATTCGAGATCAGCAACCAACGGAGTGATCAGCAAATCATGTAACTGGGATCTGAATGATTTCCAATATCTGATATCAAAGTACAGCAGGTACTGAAACTTGGAAGAGTAAACTTTTCTTGTGCTATCATGAACTGTTGTTGCTTGTTCTTCTTCAGGCCAAACCCGAATAGATGCTTGAAATAGAGTTCCGGCATACGCGTTGAGGTATTTATTTGGGAATTCCCAATAAGAGCTTTCTTCAATTGGAATTTGGTAATGATCACATAGCGCTTCACATAAGGCACGTCTAGAAATCTTTTGAAGTGCTTGGTTCCTGTATCTCGTCATATTTAACATCCAACCAACTAATATAGTAGCATATTCCTGTCTATCATAATCACTTTTAGTAATGATTGTTGCGGTAAAACCTGTCTTTAGAGCAGTTTCTAAGCGAACCAAGAGCTTATACAAGTTACTTTCATAATAAACAATTGCCCTACCATGCTGGTCAATTTTGCCCGCTATACTGGAGGCAGTATCCGCGCTGCAGTCAGATGCTTCCATAATGGCATCTTGAGCTTCTCTAAAATTGTGAAACTCATCATTCCAGAAAACTAGACAGAATTGGTTCTTTTTATCATCTTGAGTCACTGCAGGATAAAGTCTTGATGTATGTTTGATTTCAGCAGCTATCATTTCTTCCACCTTACCGTACTTCCCAAGTGCCAAAGTATTGCCTATAAGCTTGTTGATCTGCACTAAGGATTGAGATTGGTTTGAAGTGACTTTGATAACGTACTCCAAACACACGTTGAATATAGCTTTCAGATAGTCACCATAATCTTCTTCAAATATGGTGTCATTTTCTGATTCATTAGATCCCCCTGAGCATGCACAATTGAGTTCTCTGGTCCAGGCCTCAGGGTCCCCACAATCACAGATACCACTGTTTAATTCGGTACAGGTACTAGCACTAACCTGATGACCAACATGATTTTGCTTGTTGAAACAATGAACGCAAAGAACACAGGTGTTATCAAAGCCACAGTCAATGCACCTGTATATCGGCTCACCAACATTGAATTTTCTACCACAGTTTCGACCTTCATGACTAGTAGCTCCTGATGTCAAGTAATCTAAACCTGATTCATCAAAATAATCGGATTCACTAGCTTTCTCGAACAAAGAGTCCCAGCTTTGTGGAAATGACGCTTTAATGTCAGCAGGAAAGGTGTCACATGTGTGTTTGCCTTCACGTCCTGCGATCCAATAAAGTGATCTTATGGTTGATACTCTGGTTCTTCTGTCATCAATTTTCAGTGCCTCCTTGGGCAATCTATCGCGCAAGTAAGCGTCCACTTCTGCGATTGAAGACATAGTAACAGGATTCCCTCAGTCTTAGCAGCCAGCCAATCAGTTTCCTAATAGAATCTGCAAAAGTAAAGTGGAGGCGTATTCGTTCCTGCTTTCCGTTATTTAGATTCCATGCAGTAGCTTCTTTTCTTCCTTTTAGTTTTTACCAGTATACAAAAATTACCGCGAACTCGTTTGTTAATGACGGTCTTGTGGCAAACGATCAAAATTCGCGACCTCCATCAAGTAGCATAAACAAACAAAGAAGACGATGGCCAAACTCATCGGATCTGCCTCAGAACAAGCCATTCCCTCTGAATAAAACTCTTTCACTACTCATTACAAGACACACAGAAACTCAGATTTATTTGGTACAGAGGTTGTCTCTGAAATTACAGCTATTTTCTTCATTCAGCATTCGTGGAAGCAATTTCTAATCAGAAAGTTGATCTATTATAGTTGAACAATTACACTCAGAGAAATGCCCTCAGACTCAAGCCTTCCGGCTGCATTTTGTGATAACGGGGACCTCCTCAAAAAATCATTGCTCCAGTTCCCTCGTCGTTATCAACACGAGTTTGGACAAACAGCCAAGGTCGATCTCCGCCGTGTCTTGTGCTTCGCTGCCTCTTTTAAAGGCCAATATATGATGCATTTGTTTCATGACGTTGACGATTCGGTGCTGCCGAAAGCATGGCAGCATGTCCTAGCACCAGAGAGGTTCCAGCATCTGGAAAACGATGATATATATTTCCAGCGCTCGAAATCCGCTGATGCGTCACATCCTAATCGATCATGTGGAAGAAAGTTTAGAAGAGGCGAACCTATACACCGTTGTATCACTTGTGGTAAGGATGAAGGGTGCGGCCTTTGTGCTAGTTGCTTCGATGAAGAAGCTCACAAAGGTCATGACGTTGTCACAACCATTTGCTCACGCGAAATTGGAGGGGTTTGTGATTGTGGTGATGCCGAAGGTTGGAATTTTAAGTCTCGCTGCAAACACCAAGAAGTCGAAGAAGTTCCAGAGCAACAGATACCTGATACTCTCAAAGACTCATTGCTACAGACATTTGAGATCATACTTGATTATATAATAGATGTCATGGCTGGTTGCACAACCAATCTTATCAAGGACCGTAAACAAGACAATCAATCCATCCTAAGTGATACTTATAGGTCAAACCTAGATGCTGAAAAGTACTTTGGAACTGACTGGGCTTCAGATAAGTTTTACTTACTTCTTTTTAATGATCAGAACAAACAATTTAGAGATGCGGTTCAAAGAATATGTGCTACTACTGATAAAGTGGAAGACTTCTCATATATGGTGGCTGAAGAAGTGAATTTGCATGGTCGTGCAAAAGTTATTGGCTCTACTGATATTGAACAACTATTAGAGGCTCAAAAAATTTTAGAATCAACAGGCTTCCCAACTTCCATTCGGAGTGCGAGAGATTTGTTTCGTGAAGACATGTGTTCAGAGATGTTGAAATGGATCATTGAGATGTCTGAAGGACCAGTATACGGAAATTATAATATCGCTAGGAACATGATAACGAAAGCATTTTGTAAAAAATGGAATATGGGTGTTGTTGCTCTCCCAGAATCAAACTATGCTGGCTCTTTAACATACAACATGATCCCTCTTTCCTTAATACCAACGGCCGTGAACAGCACAAACCACCCTCAGCATTGGAATTCTCCCCTGGAACCTTGGAGAATTGATCCTCATTTAGCAGAAGATGTGGAGTACGATACACAATATATCACATTCCGAACGGGGAATCTTCTTCATGGATCTAGATTCCAGTATTTCCTTTATTTTGATGTAAGATTCTGGAAAGGATTTAGATTTTTGCTCCATAATCTGTTCAATTGCATAATAACATCAAACTCAACTTATAGATCCATAATTTGTGCACAGTATGTTGATATTCATCACTTATTGCTGGAGCTTTTCTTTTCATATGATAGAGAACCTGAAATAAGTGTTATGACTAGTTTAAATGCTCAAATGTTTGCCTCATCCTCTAACGCTACCATGATTGCGGATCATGGAATGCTTACAAAATTTTTATCCTCTGCTTATGGGTTTTTGACACAGCTTCATGTTGTGAGCCCTGAGCAGGTCGATACCACAATTCCTCTCAACCCCTCTGCCTTCAAGAGCAGAAAGATCAGTCAGGTATTTTATGATGTTTGCTGTGTATTAATGAAGACTGAAAAGTATGACAAGGTACTTACTTCTGATTTTGTCAACCAGATCTGTGATATCCTTGAGTTATTTCAAGGAAGACCTGTTATTAGAAGAGAAGCAGTTGAACACGTCGAGTATGAGTCAAATGACTATGGACTGTACTTCAATATGTATTCAATGACCTCTTCCTTAACTGAAATGTTCAGTAGGATTCTCCTCAAAGTTGATAGCGAGGTTGTTAAACCTATAATCCAAGTTATTCTGAAACGTCTGATCCTGCCTATCGATTGTTTGGGAAATATCAAACCATCTGAAGATACCGACTATGCGCCATTTACATTTGTTAATGTTGATACTGCTGAAGGTCCTCAAACCGTTGTCGATTTTAAGGTTCACACAGAAAATATGAGCTTTCTTCATCCAGTACATGCATTCCTAGCGCTCACTATCCAGTATTCTAGGGCAACGGATATTCCTTTGCTACAGAATGATATGGAGTCTGATTTAGCTCATTACTTTATAATGGAGTATCCACTCAGAGTACAAGTTCTTTTGGGACAAATTCGGTCAGGATTTTGGGTTAGAAATGGATTTGCTATCAAGGGCCAACTGCATATATATGAATCCAGTGGTATTCGAGAATCTGGATGTAAGAGAGATTTAAGCTTGATTCAATTCATGACCACTATCGTTCAACCTGATAATGCTCTTGCATCAATCTTTAGTAGGTGGGCATTATTACCATGGTTAAAGGAGGACTTTGGTAATCAGGACGACTATGATGAGACCACCTTACAGCAAATGGTTGAAGAATGTCTACTATTTTTAATTCATGTGCTTACTGATACTAGCTATATCTCTGACATAGAAAACGTTACAGAAGCCACTTGCAGAAGAGCCTTGATTCACGTGTTATGCTTTGGTCCACTAAGTTACTCTAAGTTGTGCGCGGAAGTTCCAGACTTTCTAAGTCATGAGAAAAAGTTTGATATCTATTTGAAAAGGGTTGCTGATTATATTCCTCCTAAAAGCGAGAGTGGAATTGGAGTTTTCAAGTTAAAGGCTGAACTTTTTTCGGAGGTAGATCCATATTATATACATTATAGCGCAAACAAAAGAGAAGAAGCTACTAAGTTACTCAAGGAGAGACAAATGCTATTGAAGGAGGTGAACTTTTCAGAAACCTATCTTACTTCTAAAGCCCCAAACTTAGAAGGTACTATTTTAAAGGATTTGTTTCGAGTTACTTCATCGAAGAACTTTGTTCAGTTCTTGAGAAGTTGTCTGAAATTTATTGATATTGAAGGTGTCTCCAAAGCGGAATGTATGTTAAATCATGTCTTGCATATTATTCATCTTGCTATCAATGGGAAAAATCTTAGCTATTCATCCAAATTTTCTGAGAATATTTGGTCTGAGCTTAGAGCTGATCATAATGAACCTTTTTACTATGAAAGTGTTGGTTCTATTCTTTATAAGTTTTTAACAAACAGTTGGTTTGCAAGTCATCATGCTAAGATCCGTGCCATTTTCCGTTCCTTGTTAGAAAGAAGCAATACTATTGATGCCTATCTTAAAGAACAAGTTATCAATTTCGATCCAAAGGTCCTAGGTGTTGGCTCTGTCGGATCATCTTCGGCTGAGACAGAAATTGATAAGAAAAAAAGACTTGCAAAAGAGAGAAATAAGAAGATATTGGGTAGATTTAAGAAGCAACAGAAAAAATTTGTTGAGAAAAATAATGTTCAAGAAGAATTGGACGATATTGAAATGGATGTTGAAGATGATGATTCACTTTGGAAATATCCCTCTGAGCATTGTATCTTATGTCAGATGCCTGCTGATGACCAGATTTTTGGTGTTTCTTGCCATGTAGCAAAATCTTCCACCATGAGAAATATTTCATTTCAAGATAAGTATTGGACTTTAAGATGTTTTGAGGATTCTAAAGGAATGGACGCGCAAGACTGCTTGATCACTGATGGTTATCTGTTGAAGTTTTTTGAGGAAGTTAGAGATGATTCCGTTTTTGGTCCCTCATTTGTCAAGGCAGAAGGAAACACTATTTCAAGTAAAGTGACTGCTAATTCTTGTGGCCATGGTATGCATTATTCATGTTACAAGCAGTATATTGCATCTGCTAAAGGTGCACAGTTCCAAATCACTAGAAGTATTCCAGAAGACTTTGAAGATGCTGAGTTCACTTGCCCGTTATGTAAATCATTGGGCAATGTTTTTATTCCAGTTTTGTGGAATTCAAACACCAACGAGTTTTCTAAGTTTTCAGAGTCCTCTGATAATTGGTTTGAAGGATTCCAGACCTTGAATAACCAATCATGCTCTGATGATGTTGTTGTTAAACGCATAACTCAAGATCTTGTGAATGATGCGAATAGTCGCCTATCTCCCAAATATCGCGATATGATTTTCAGTGTTGGACCCAATGACTTGATTGAAATTATTAATAGCATTGATACAACAATTAATGGTAAATTGTCATTTCAACAAGCTCTTTCGATTAGCACATTGATTTCAAACAGTATCAAATCTTATGAGATTGCCTTGAGAGGCGTTCAAGCCGATTCTGGCCTAATTGTTGATGCGCTATCAAATCAAATGTTGAATAACCTAAGAGTGCTATTAGAATTTCGAAAGACATGGATTGGAATATTGTCACACCAGCAACTGCATGATCCCAAAATTGAGATATTTCCGCTCGATTTCGTGGAGATGAATCTTGGAAAACTTCAATATTTTAGCTCAGAGAGAGTTTTCGAAACCATTGTCGAAATTGACCTATTCGAATTCATCGTTTCGTGTGTTGTTGATACTGAAGAAATATCAACATATTCCATTTATAGGCTAGGCTTTGTCTATTTTATCATCCAGGCGTTATCGAATCTACTAGTTCAACTGAAAGAGACGCTTTTTGAAGGTAGTTACTGTCTTTTTGATATCACTATTGTTAGTTGTGATGCAGATACACTGGAGATTACTAGCTCTCTTGCCCGTACATTGAGAGATAACCATCCGATCTTTGATAATTTACCAGATGAAGTTTTTGAGAGCCCTAATTTTTCCTCGGTTCTCTTTACTTTGTTAGTCCGTTCTTTGACACCTTTCTTGAGGAGAGTAGCTATCTGGGGCTTTGGAGAATGTGCTAGCCAGACCTCCATTCTAGAAAATTTTGATGCTGAAGAAGGTCTTGAAGCTGATAGGTTGGCCAGATACTTGAATCTTCCAAGTGTCTCAAGTACATTGAAACTTTTCAAATCTGAAGGCTCTACCGAGAGCTCGATCTTTAATGCATATGTTCACTACATTCAAACAACAGATAACGAATTAGATTTCACTGATATGGAATATTCAGGTACCATCCAACTTATTGATTTGCCTCACAGACTCGATGATATATTTACCAAGTTTATTTATAAAGATCCAAAGTTCAAGAATTTGCTCAACTTTGATCCGGCTATTTGTTTGTTCTGTGGTGACATTGTACACCTGCAAAAGAAATGGGGTAGTACTAAGAAAGGTCAATGTAATCATCATACTGATGAAGAATGCTTTAGTGAAGTTGGAATGTTCTTGTTACCAAGGCAAAACTCAATGTTACTACTTTATAGAGGCAATGGTTCTTTTCATCCAATTCCTTATAATAATTCACATGGTGATTTTGAGACTGATGGCAGGCAATCACAAGTTTTATATTTAAACAAAAAGAAGTATGACCAATTTATGAGGTATCTGTGGTTGGAACATAATATTCCAGACTACATTACAAGAAAGTTAGAGGGTATCGTTGATATAGGAGGTTGGGTTACTTTATGAATACAGATTAGCCTATCCAGGGTTCTATTAATTATGTAGTAACGTTTATTTAGTTTCCTCTAGATTTGCTGCCTCTAATCTCTCAGCAGTTTCTGCCACAGAAGGTTCGCCATCGGTAGTTTTCTTGAGAGCTCCCGGATGACGAGAACCTTTGTCTTTTTTAACTTTCTTGGTTTTAACTTCTTTAACAGGTGCTGGGTAACCCTTTTCCTGGGATTCTTGGAATTCTGGATCATTGGCATAATCTTCACGGATTGGAGCTAATAATACATTTATGTAATCAGCAACACCAGATTTTAAGTCTGGAGGAGCCAATTTTTCTTCTTTGAAGTCATTGACTATATCTTCGAACGACGTGTACGTAATTGGACCACCGAATTTTTCTGGACGATCAATTGGGAACTCAAACTTACCAGAGCCAAACTTTAATTCTTGAATTGGAGCAATAACGTATTGTATGAAAGATAATAAACCGTTATCTTCGACAACACCTGGAGCACAAAAAGCAGTATTGATCTTCTTTTTAACTAATTTTGGTTCTTCTAAAATGTCGATTTTAGAGTTTGGATCGGATGCAGACATCTTACCACCTTGGGTTAAACCTGGAACCATTGGGTTCATTAAATGACCTCTCTTCTTGTAACCTAGAGATTGTAAGTTTTCCTCAGCTAAGACAAAAATCTTTCTTTGATCGACACCACCAAATTGGGCATCGACATCCAAATGCTCTTCATCTAGGGCTTGCATTAATGGGTAAATCAAACCGCTTAACAATGGGTTAGACACCTGTTTAACAACATCAGCACCAGCTCTTTTAGCATCATTTTGGGAAACGATATTAGACAAACGGAAGATATCTAAAGTGTATTTTTTAGTTAATTGATAAGAGGAACCGATAACGAATTTCAATTTTTCAATTGGAACATTGATAGACTTTAAAATAGATTTGACAACCTTCTCGTAGAACTTGGCACGATAGTTAACAACTTCCAATGACGCTTTCATATTATCTAAAAAGGCGTGTAAGTCAGCTAAAAGAACAGTGACCTCACAGCCGGCTTTTAAAAAGTCTGCTAGCTTTGTCATTGGAACAAAGTAACCACAGTGTGGTCTACCAGTAGGAGCTGTACCCCAGTAAACCTTTAGTGGACGATCTTCATTTTCCAAAACGTTCTTGATGATTTGCCCATTTAGGACCTCCTGTAAATTTTTGGTAATCAAACTGTACTTCTCTTCAGCAGTGAGAGTAGTTTCGGACATCTTGTTGTTCTAGACTAGGCGTCTCAGATGGAAAATATTTCAGCAAACTGGGCGGTTAAAATGTGATCTGACTGATTGAGCTTCTTGATGGTGGTTTTTGGTTGTTTTTTTTCAGTCATATCAACAATTCGCGGAAGGACAAGCCATTTTAAAATATACGCAGGTTTTGAAATCCAGACCACTGGTGCGTATATTTCAGACCACCAGTCTGAATTACTCTGTGAACAACTTCATACAAAGAGATTTAACATAGGTAACAGGACATAGTATAACGAGCCAGCCAACCATCAAACAATCATGAGCGACGACAAGAAGATAACAGAGGGTTCAATCGATCTTTCAAATACAAAAGAAGCATTTTTTCTGAGATATTATTCTGGTCACACAGGTAAATTTGGACATGAATTCTTAGGTAAGTGCATCTGTGAAGCATTTTGAGAGGAATTTCCCACTAACTGCCCTGTAAAGAGATTGAGATCGCTCTCCATGAGGATGGATCGAGTGCAACACTGGTATATAAGAATAATTCAAATTACCGCAAGGAGGATCTAATTCATAAAGAAGGTGAGTATCTGCTTGTCTATTGAAACTGTTGATCTGCTAACATTGGTAAATGGTAGCTACATTGAGTACTGCAGTTGTACAGCAAATTAAGCAAATAATTTATGATAGTGAGATACTGAAGTGCGTATAAATACTGCTTGTTGATTAACTGTACATACTGACAATTATGATAGGGAATCTGATGAAAAATGGCCTCCTAAGAACGCTGATGGTAAGCAAGAGCTTGAGATCAGAACCGGAAGACACCACACGAGGCTGGAAGTGAGTATGAACAGATTCACCTCTGCAGAGATTCCATATTCTAACAGCTACCAGACTACGAAACTAGGATCATTGAACGATGTAAAGAAAAGTGAGGATCCAGATGGTTTGAGAGTTTTCTACTATGTTGTGCAAGATATTAAAGCTTTAGTATTTTCGCTTATATCGCTCCATTTTAAGGTAAGTATAATGCTTCAGAGCAGCTTAATACGATCCATGGGACTAACACTAGAGCTAGGTCAAACCATTATGAAAGTACAATTAAATACAAACACTAATAATTATTCCCTATACAATTGGCTCATAACCTCTTACGTAATACGTAAGCTACTTTTAATCCAAAAATAAAGAAATCAACAAACAACAAACGATACTCAGAGGGAAACAGGGAAAGCTGCAGAGAAGTATCTTCCGAGACTACTTGTGAATATGGCCATCAATCCTTTGCGTCCCCCAGCTAGACCATTCCGTAAGAGCAAAACGGTAAAGCCCCAACAAAGGAAGCCTTCGAGTTCTGGTGCCACCTCTGCAACAGCAACTCCGACACCTGTTGAAGCTGCTAATGATTTTAATGAATATTCGTTAAGGGCTTGCACTCAGGAGGATATTGGAAATGTCCGTACACATATCTTAAAGTTCCAATCGAAACTGAAAATCGACCCAAACACCTTCACACAACCAATAAGATTACATCGTAAAGAAACCAGAAACTTGCAATATCAATTGACTCGTGCTGAAATCGAGCAGCGTCAAAAAGAAAACGCCGAAGAGAAGGCAAGACTGGAAGCTGAGAGAGCAGCAAAAGAGGAAGCTGAGAGATTGAATGGTGGCCCTTTGAATTCAAGATACGACATATCGTTAGATCCAAATGTGGCACCAGAGCCTATAAAGACTGAAGAACAAAAAAGACTAGAGAAGCAAGAAAAGATTTTAGCCAAAATTGGGCCTGATTCTCATGGTAGAAAAGGTAAACAGCAGCTAAAGAGAAAAACTAGGAAACTAAATGCAGTTAACGATGAAGTTAAAAAACTAAGATACGAAGAATATTATCCTTGGGTTTTAGAGGATTATGATGGTAAAAATACATGGGTTGGTAGTTATGAGGCAGGAAATTCAGATAGTTATGCATTACTTGTTTTCGATAATAATGGGTTCAAAATGTTTCCTGCTGATAAAGTTTATAGATTCACACCAAGAAACAAGTATGCAACTTTGACGTTGGAAGAGGCTGAAAAGAGAATGGAAAGACATCAACAAGTTCCAAGATGGTTGATGAAACATTTAGATGAGGATGAACAAAAACTAACAAGATATGAACGTACCAAAAAGAAACTGAAAACTGTTGTTGGTACATCTGAAAACGATAATGGCGGTCGTGATTCAGATAATGACGACTTAGATTTTGAGGAGGATTTTGCCGATGATGAGGAAGCACCAATCATTGATGGTGATGAGCAAGAGAATAAGGAAAGTGAAAAAAGAATAAAGAAGGAGATGAGATCTGCTAATGCTATGTCATTACATGACGATGATGAAGATGACGATGATTTATTCGAGGATAGAAAGGTCGATAAAGAGGGAGAAAAGGTTCGTAAAGTTTTGCTGAAAACCGACAACAGTGGTATCTATGAATCTGATGAAGAAGAAAATCCTTACTTCTCCACTTCTGATATCGAAGAAGATGATGAAGAAAAAGAAGAAGGTATTAAGGTTGAGAGTGGGAGATCTGTTTCTCCTTCAAAGACAGTCAGCCGTAGACCTACGAATTCACCACCGGTCAGATCAATAAATGTCAAGTCAACAAGTCATGGAATAGTTGTCATCAGAGCTTTACCATCTGTTTTAATCAAGTTTCCTAAAGGTGAATGGAATCCAAATGTCAAGAAGAGAATCATTGAAAGCACTGATAACGATGATCGCTCTTCGAAGAGGGTAAAGCTGGAGCATTCTGATACACCAATTCCTGATGTACCATTGATCAAGGTTGAAGAAGGAGGTGCTATTGAGCAAAATTTGAATGACCTATTGGTAGATCAAGATATTATTGACATTGTAAGTGTTGAGAGAGTGTCGGCCAAAGAGTTGATCCACAAATTGAGACAAAAGTTGGCGAGACATCCAGATAATACAGCAAGACTTAAAATGTTGGTGAAGAAGTTACTAAAGAATCAAGATGGACTATTAATTTTGAAGAATAACTAAAACTAAATTAAATAGTTACTGTACGTGTATAGTACAAGATTTACATTTATACCTTTGAACTCTTTCGTTTTATAAAATGCTATTCTAAATAACAACCTCTGTTATCTCTTCATCACCATCGCTCTCGAAGTCTTCGTCTTTCATTTCCACTTCCCTCACCTCTTGAGCTTCTATCAGTTGCTCATCTCTTTTCTCAAGTATTTCTTCAATTTTCTCATCAGTTGGAAGCTCATCTCTCATTAACATCTGAACTAATCTATCACATAACTCTTCAAGTTCGTCGTTAGAGATATTCTTGTGCAATTCCCTAATCAACGGATAAACTGACTTGGTACGCAGGTATTCACGAGCTTTTTTTGTGGAGCACAGCAATAGCAAACTTTCTAGATGAACACAAATGACTTCAGGTAATGGATCTCTTTCTTTATCTTCTGGTAACAATTGAAGCTCATCTGGAAGTTCAAACAACTCCTCCTCGTCCAAATTTGCATCTTTTGAAGTTGCAATAGGCAATAACAGATATGGCAAGATATTTACGCCATCTTCTTTTAACAACTCATCGTGAGCCTCAATTTCAAACAGAGAGTTTTTAATAGTAGATGCAACACCTTCACGTCTGATTTTCATGTCATATTGTTCCGTAAAGGCTAACAATTTAGAGATTGGAACAACACCATCATATTCTTGTTCAGTGACAAAGTACTTTCTTCCTTCCGCAAACCTTGAGAAGTCAGCGAAGAAAAAAGATAGATAATCATAATCACAGTTCTTGTTTAGTGATCTTTTAGCACCTTTCACAAAGACGTCCAGCAAACAATCAATGACTTTGTTACTCTTGAAAACATCCTTGTTCTTTGGTTCAGTTTCCCAATCATAAATCCTTTTAATCTGGTCATGTTTACCAAGGTTAGTCAAGACAATGGTAGCTAAATCAGCGTTTCTATTCTCAAGGTCTATAATCATAGAGATCAAGTATTTTAGGAAAGAATCATCCGTCGCTATCAAGTCTCTGATGTGTCCATCGTCACACAGATTAGCCAGTATAGTAAGCGATTGTTGTACTATTAGCTTCCCTTTATCTCTGGATAGCACTTTCAAATCTTTGATAGGTCTATAGTTGTCATGGTGAAAGATGACATTTTGAGGACCCTGTGAGTAACCCACTAGGTGTTCCAAGGCAACAGTTCTTATTGGTGCTTGGGGAGCATGCAAGAATTCGACCAGTTCTTCTAGTTCTGTAGGCATCTTTTACGTCTGATCAACAAAGCTGTCCCAACTCCATAAGAACTCTTTCCATGCGATGAGCTTCAAAGTGAAAAATTTAAGGAATGCTGCCCCTACCAATTACAGTGATCGAATCTTCTAGAAACAACATTGAATGCTGAATTGAAAGATAATAAATGACTGTATCATGATGAAACACCCCATGAAACACTGAAAATCATATCTTCTTCTGTTTCCAATCTTTGAAACAAGAGAAACAGTTTAGGAACAATTACATCACTTGACTTTTGTGAAATATCACGTGATCTACGAACCGGGTAATGCATACTCTCACGCTAGGTCGCCCACTAGAAACGGGGAAAAAAAATCTCCCCATAGTTAAGAAAATTTCTCCCATACTAAATTTCCGAGAGCCACGTAAAAATTGAAAAATTCGGGAAATTTTAGAATCTTTGAAAAACTGGACTGGCTTCGGAAATCAGCCTTTTTGAG
>JAKTUE010000054.1:0-66151 GCA_030556525.1 Wickerhamomyces quercuum
TATAAAACAGATATTTATATTTTATATACTAAAATTTGTGGGTAATTTACCAACCCAGCTACCCTTTCCTACCCTTACCCGGGTAGCGGGTAAAAAAGGGTAATTTTCCTACCCGCGACCCAACTCTACCTGTAACAAATAATTTGAAAGAGTGAATGCTTCTACAGCATGGGCTTGATGAAAGTGAATAGAAGACCGTTAAGAATCTGCGTCGTGCAATGAATATCCACTGATTCCAAACAGTATATCCATATTTCACGTGATATCGCGATAATTACCCTTTATAGCTAATTCACGGGTTTGTTGACAGAACATTTCTCGAAATGTAAACAAACGAGATTCACCGAGTTGGCAAAGCAGAGCCCTTTTGATCTGGTACAACGCGCGAGAAAGAGAGATCAGTCAGCCATGTCACAGTTCAGAGGAAACACAGGGACGCTGATCGTTGTGGTCAGTCGAGCAAAGGATCTTCCTAACAAAAGAAAGATGGAGAAACAGAGCCCTTACACTCTTCTGCGAATCATGAATCTCACAGACAAGACAAAAGTTGATATCAGAGGTGGCCAGACTCCTAGATGGAACGAAGAGTTTAGATTTAATATCACGCCTGAGCTACAGCCAATACTTAAACTTTCTGTGCTAGATGAGACCAAGAAGTCGTCAGTGCTGATCGCTGAAACGGAAATTGATTTCACGCCAGTTTTTTACTCATCTATTAAAGAGGGTTATGATAACTGGTACCCTTTGACCTTCTCTGGAAGAGATGCTGGTGAAATATACTTGGAAATGACTTTCTACCCATCTAAATCTGGTTCCATGTCAAGTTCTGATTCTTCTTTTTACAAGAAAACGATACCAAGTGTCACCAGAAAGAGAAACTTACCTCCAATTCCTGGTCAGCGGGCTGAGGTTGTGGAGCTAACTGAAGAAGATCCACATTCTATTCCGCCACCTATTCCTAGAGCAAGCGAGATTAAAGGCACAAATATTCATAGCTTTGGAAACTCTGGTGAGTTTTATCATTCAGATTCATTTCGGCCCGCTCAACTTCACCACAGAGAAGATGTTTTCAACCAATCAGGTATGTCATTGCATTCACTTCCTGATGTCCCAGTGCACAATAATATAAAGAAGGATTTGCCACATGTGGGACCAATCTATCACAGTGAAGATCCAAGATCAAGATATATTGACAGCGACAGAGCCTTCAAAAGCTCACTAGATCCTGGAAGAAATAAAAAGGTTTCCGACTTGAATACGTTTGCGAAAAACTTTACAACTAAATATACCATTCCACTATTTGGAGGTGGTGCTAACTCTAACGCGAACTCAACTAGAGATGCATCGGATAGTTCCAAAAGATCTACCAGTGCATTTGATGAGCTGGAGAGAGAGGTACAATCAGACTGGGAAAAGAACAATGCCCCTATTCATCATCAAGAGCGTCGTCGCAGAACACCATCCCCACAAAAGAAAATTCCACCACCCATTCCCTCCCATACATCTCCTTTCAGTTCCTCAAGACATTCACTTCCACAACTACAGGTAAACACAGAAAGTTCGTTTGGTAACTATGAGGTATTAGAACCTGGTAGTGAGTTTCAGCCTATTGATCAACGAACTAGAAGTCCTACAAGAAAACCACCTGTTGACATGGAGAACAGATTTGAAGAATCACGAGGCAGAAGAAGCCCAGAGCAAATAACGACACCAACATATTTTGAATCACCTGAAAGGCATAGTGGTCAATCCGCATACGATAAGTTCACACAACATCCAAGCTTAAAAGATTCTCAAACATTCAACAGAACGTCTCCATCTAGATTTAAAAGTTCTTTACCACCGCCCCCACCACATCATTGAAGTGAATGAAGAAAATGTTTTATAATGGATAGGTATCAGACAGACAATATTACACAGGCACAGTTGTACTAAATTAATTAACGTAAATTATGAAGCCCTAATATTTTACTCATAGGACTATAACCAGGAGAAATCTTACTACCTTGTATGACTATACATCTGATTATGGTATAATACAGTGGTGGGTCGAAAAACGTAAAAAAACCGCACGAAACACACAAAACAATTGACTTGCTCATTTAAAAAGCAGCCTCACCATCGTCATAATCATCTCCATCACCAAAATCTTCGCCATCTTCGAAATACTTTTCGGCATTGTAATCATCATCATCATCTTCCTCAAATTCATCATCAGGGTTCTCTTCAAATTCTGGCTGTGCTTCTTCCTCTTTAGGCTCTTCATCATCGGCCATCTGTTTCAACTTCTCCAGCATTGAGCTACCATAATCGTCATTCTCAAGATTATCCAGTACTTGTTTCGAATTCTTTAGTTTCGATAAAGATAGTAGCTTTTTCTTTTTCTTATCATCAACACCCATTACTTTATATAGTTCCTGAGGGAAAAACTCAATGGCATAAGGATGTTCATCAATGGAAGGTCCTATCTTCCTCCTTTTCAAATATTTATCAGAATATCTCTTCAGACCATCATTTATCCCATCTTCATCTATCTCAGTATTACTTTTTGAACTTGTAGTCAGGTCCAAATTAGAACCTGTGTAAAAAGGGCCATCCTTAACGGTCGCCTGGAAGTTTATAAAATGAGAGGCTATTATCTTCTCAATACTAGTAGCTGGACCATTAAGCGGAAGTGGGATCTTCGGTTTCTCGTTCTCTTTTTGTGCTGTTATATCTTGATAGTCTAGACCAAAGGGTAGTAGTGTTCTTTGAAAGCCACCACTGCTACCACCACCACGGCCACGGCCACCACGAAAACTCATTTGGAGGGTAGTGACTGGCTAATAACTCAAATGAAAACACAACCGGGTTGACAGCAGAGACACAAAACAGTCAACTTGGCTCGGGCTCAATTCCTCTTCAACCTCTGTTTGGTTCTTCCCTCTGACTTTTTATGTGTCTCGAAAAACTTTTCGGTAGGAACACTCACAAATGAGAAAGTGGAGCACGTGACTATTTTTCTTTTTGGATGAAAAAGGGTAGCTACAGTTACTACAAAGATATAACTATATAGATATGAGTACATTTTTGAAGCAGTAAGAATATGAGCAGGGGGTCCATTAATGGAATATAGACATAATGGACAGCTTATTTCAGTTAAAAAGGTTTCAAAGGTAGTGACTTGATAGTTAATTAGGTGCTAATTAGCTCAATCTTCCAATAAGTCTTCAATATCTTTATCATCATCAGCTCCTCCAGATTGCAAGTTCTCCAGAGTTTCTTGTAGAATTTTCTCCTTTCTCTTGTTCACAGCTCTGGTTTTCTTACCCCAACCCCATGAGCCATTATCCAATCCGGTAGCTTTAGCGTTTGGATCATCGACCAGATCTTGGATACGCTCCTCGTCTCTGTCGATACTATCCTGTTCCAATTGCTTCTGCAATTGACGGGTAGCCATGTACTTGGAGTATGCCTGTCTGAGGAAAATGTAGCCCCCGACAATAATGACTAGTCTGATGACGTGGAAGACGTCCATTTCCAGGATCTGTCTTGGAGCATGGTCAGAGATGAATTGTAGCACTTGTGACATTGTTCTTGATTATGGGTGATTTGTAATAGTGCACAAATGTGTTCTCGGGGAAATCTGTTGATCCAGATGTGAAGAAAAGGTGAGAAATCAGAAGATGCGCAGAAGAAACGGTAGCTGGAACCGATAAATGAAACTGATCCTGTACTTGTGGGAATATTCTGACTGGAAAAGCTTTTTTTTTTCAATCTAATAAAATGGTTTTGTGATTTTTCATTTTCGATTTTTTTCTCTCTTGATGGAACAAACGGGCGATGGGTTTCTGTACTGGGAAGAGATAACTTCGCTACGAGAATTCAAGATTTTGGGCACCAAAACTATGGAAGTTCTTTAAAGTTGATTGCAATAAAATCTCTTGTAGCTTTTTACTCTTCCATACACGATATAACGGTCATATTTTCTTTCTTACAGGCTTAAATCACTCAAAATGATGAATCTTTATAGGTATACGTGCTCTTAACTTACATAGCTACTATGACTAACCGGTTGTACGGATTGATCTCTATATTTCATCTTCACTATCTTCAAATAGATCCTTTTCTGGGAAATCACCCTGTTCAACAACCTCAGGTCTTAAAAACCCACCATAGCTACTCTTGCTATCAAAGTATCTATTCCCTTTGATTGATCCATCATTTTTGCCAACAGGTTCATCGAATTCGACTCCAGCCCACACAAGTGTATCATCGATCTCTCTAACCTTACCAACGTATTTTATGACACCGCGTCTCTCTCCATTGGCATCATCAATTGAACGGAATCTTCTGCCCACTTCTAAAGATTTGGATTTGGCCTCATTTAATTTCTGTGATTCCTGCTTCTTTAATTCATACTCTGGATTGAACCTCCCGAGCTTATTATTCTGCTTCCATCTCCTAACAGAATCTGCCCTTTTATCATAATCTTCATCTTTCAACTCAAAAGCTTGAACATTGGAATCGTCCTCCAGGTCATGCAACTCTGAGATAGGTCTTGTGTCGTTTATATGGATCCTCGAGCCAGGTACAATCTGCAGATTGGAGACTAAAGTATGATTCTCGCTGTTTGTCAAATTTTTACTTTCGGTACTGATATTAGTTGGGAATAGTAGCAGCTGTTGATGATCTGGTGGGATACCAGTTATGGTTTCAACTCTTTCTTTGAGATGCTCGAAAGTCCAATTTGTAGAAATTCTTCGTTCAGAGCTCGTTAGAGAGGACGTTATGTGTACAGTTATATCACTCATGCCGTAGTACTCGGTAGCAACTCGGTAGCAGACGACTATTGGCCATCTGGTGGAGTTATAAACACCAACCAACCAAACAACAGTGGAATTCGCGGGTCCATGATAATTTTTGGGAAAATTCAAAACTTCCTTTAACGAACAGGAAGAGAAGCTCACGAAATCTACAAAGAACCAGCTGATCAACTATGCCTGAAGAAGTAAGTCTCATTCCTCACCAATCCCCTTGTGCTAATTCTGTGCTCTCATACAAGAATTGTGGATGAACATGGACTAACAAATAATTGAAGAACCAGCAACAGCAACAAGGTCAACAAGGCCAAGATAGACAAAACAAGAAGAGAAACAACAATCAAAGAGACAAAATTGAGCACCCGAAGAAGGATATACTGGCAGAATTAGCTAAGTTCCAGGAAAGAAATGTTCGTGTCAAATTCACAAACGGTAGACAAGGTAAGTTATTGCAGGTTTCTATGTTTACGACATGCTATGGAGCACATCACTAACACAACTTTGAACAATAGTCACCGGTATCTTGAAAGGCTTTGACCAACTGATGAACTTAGTATTGGATGAAGTTATAGAGACATTGAGGGGTAAGTAACAGATGATAATATTCTCACATATTGAGACATATAACATATATCAAAATGCTAACATTTCCATTTTTAGATCCAGAAGATGAAACCATCTTGACTGCTAAAACTAGAGAGCTGGGCCTAGTGGTTGTTAGAGGTCCTCAACTACTAACGATTGCCCCAGTTGATGGCACAGAAGAGATTGAAAACCCGTTTGCCCAACCACCACAAGAGTAGATCTTTCATGTTTATCGTTGACGTGTGACAATGACATTTTTCTCCGGCTTTCAAGTTGTTTATTTGGAGATTCGGTTATTAGGTGAGATCATATGAATCAAATACAAGTTGTACCATAGTGTTAATTCCATGTATTGTAAGCTTAAATTATACCCACCTTCGGCAGCACCGACGGCATTATGTGAACACCCAGACACCAATCATGCAGAGTATCACGTGAGAAGCTCATCGCCCGATGGAGATAGAAGAAATTTTTTCTTAGGGAAGTTCTCTGAAAGATAAAACAAACAACAGGGAAACTTTAGCCAATTCACGATAGGAACATCTTTTGGAGCCTTTTTTTTTTAAAGGAAGCTCTTATCGCTACATTCTCAGATTGCCCTTTATAAACGACCACTTTTGACATACGCATATACACAATCTCATTCTATCATCACAGCCAAATAAAATGTCTTCTACACAAGTCCCGGAGAACGTCCTCTTACTACCACAAACCAACCAACTCTTAGGTTTATACTCAATCATTAGAGCCCAATCAACACACCGTTCTGATTTCGTCTTCTACTCGGATCGTATCATCCGTTTACTTGTGGAAAAAGGGTTGGATCAATTGCCAGTGCAAAAGAAAATAGTTCAAACTCCCTTAGGTGTTGATTATGAAGGTGTTGGTTTCCTAGGTAAAATCTGTGGAGTCTCTATCGTTAGAGCCGGTGAAAGTATGGAACAAGGTCTAAGGGATTGTTGTAGATCAGTTAGAATAGGTAAAATCTTGATTCAAAGGGATGAAGAAACTGCCTTACCAAAGTTATTCTATGAGAAATTACCAGAGGATATTTCTGATCGTTTTGTCTTCCTGTTAGACCCAATGTTAGCAACTGGTGGCTCTGCTATCTTAGCTACTGAAGTTTTGATCTCAAGAGGTGTCAAACCAGAAAGAATATTCTTCTTGAACTTGCTAGCTGCACCAGAAGGTATTGCCAGTTATCATGCTAAATTCCCAAACATCAAAATCATAACTGGTGGTATTGATCCAAAACTTGATGAAAAAAAGAGAATTGAACCAGGTTTAGGTGATTTCGGTGACAGATACTACTGTATCTAACTTCCGTTGAAATTTTGGTATTAGTTTTATCGTTAGTAGGACATTTATACTAACTTTCTTTATGATGATGCTAATTATGTATTATAGTAATCAAATGTTTATAGAGTTTATTAATTACAGCAATTTCTGGTCTCCATGTTTGTTTATAATGCATTGTTTTTCAATCCATCTATAAACATTTAGTATGAATAATTTCAGGATTCTCCTCCCACTCGGACTTCGAAACCCACATCCTTTTAAATGTACTCAAGCCAGCCAATATAGAACCACCAATCCACGTGCTGTACTTTCTTTCTGGTGGTGCAAATATTTTAATCTTTGTACCTTTTGGTGCTTGTAATTTCAGCTCATTTATCAATCTGTCTCCAAAACCTTTCAATAGGGTAGTGCCACCGCTCAACACTATGCTTTGATATAACGAAGGTCTTAAATCCATATCTACTTTTTGGATGGACTCATACAATAGTTCATGAATACCTTGAAACTCTGAACCTATGATCTCAGGTTGGAATAAAATCTCTGTTGATCTGAATCTCTCAGCACCAATTTCAATGACTTTGCCATCTGGTAATCTATAATGATCAACTTTCTCCTCATTTGCGTTAGAGCTTTTATCAAAACTGAAAGAATATGACAACCAGTCCCTTTCTTCTCCTTTAGGATCTTGTGACACGAAACATGTTTTCTCTTTTATGAGTCTCACGATTTCTTTCTCTGCACTTGTTTGGAGCAAATAACCATTCTTCATCAATAGTAGTTGTAATTGTTCTGTTATATCTCTTCCTGCAACATCAATTCTCTTTATAGCATTAGGCAATGAGAAGCCATCATAAACTGGGACAACATGTGTCACACCATCCCCTGAATCCAAAACAACACCAGTGGTCCTGCCCGAGGCATAAAGCGAAAGAATAGCTTGAATAGAAAGATATAACGCGGGGCAACTGAAAGTTTCAAAGAATATCTGCGCACAATGCTCTCTATGTTTCTTTGGGTTCAATGGTGCCTCTGTCAATAGAATTGGATGATCTTCGATATTTGTCCTTAGATCATTTTGAAAAACTGATGACCATATTTTCTCCATATCATCCCAATTCTGTATTACACCATGCTCAATTGGATATCTCAATCTCAATAAACCCCTGTGTTCTTGTGCTTTATTTCCAATGAACGTATCACCTTCAAGAGCACCTGCCATCACTTTTGAATATTTCGGCCAGCCAATCCTTCAGGTTTTTGAAATGTTAGTAGAAGGTACAGTGAATGGGTAGCTAAGGATAAACTTACATTGATGGTGCATATGTTTTTGGCCTTTCTTCACCTGCAAATCCTGCTTTTAGAGTTCCTGATCCCTAGGTATACGATGTCAGTGTTATTCAAAGTGGAGTTCAAAAGGGGTGCAACCGAAACGACGTACATTGTCCAAAACTATTGGCTGATTGAGTAGAATTGTGTCTGAGTCAGCCATTCTCAATGATCAATCAGTACTTCTTGCCTTCTTTGGCTTGCCATTTTGTCATCTTGTGCTGTTTGTTCTTTTTGTTTACACTTTAATCGTTTTTAGTGAAGCATTTCGTGTCTCTCACGTGACTTTAGTATAATACATATTGCTACAGCAAAACAGTTCATTACGCCTTTCCTATTCTTGCTTTATATATATGCTGATCATTTTGCGTAAAAGGGTAGTTATTTGTGTTTAGTCTAGGTCAGCTTGATTTAGTTGGGTGGAGTTGGCAGTGTTCATAGATAGACCTATTCCTGATGAGAAATCCGAGTTCTTTAATGGTCTCACATGAATCTCTTCATTCTCGTTGACCTTCTTACCATTTTCGAAATTATTTCTAATGTATTCTCTCATCGCGTTCATGGCTGCATCTCGGCATAGTTCCTTCAAATCTGAGCCACTAAGTCCAGATGTTTGCTGGACTAGTTTCTTTAGGTTGAAATTATCTTCATCCAGTTCTGAATCTTTTAATAAAATTCTCAAAATTCTTTCACGTTGTTCAGCATTTGGTAAAGTAACAGAAAACCTCTTTGGCATTCTTCTCAAAAATGCCGAATCTATGTCATTCGGTCTATTAGTGGCACCTAGAACTAGAATACGACCACCAGAGGTCAACCCATCCCACAATGTCATAAATTCTGCCTTTAACATCGCCGTGACCTCATGATCCATGGATTGCCTTTCCCTTAGAAAAGAGTCTATCTCATCAATGAAGATAATGCAGGGTTGTAACTTTTGTGCTAAAGAGAAAATTGCATCAACCATTTTATTTGATTCCCCATACCATTTATCCATTATTTGTGACATTCTAATAGATATGAAATTCGCTCCACTTTCGCGAGCTAACGCTTTTGCTAGCATTGTTTTACCACAACCGGGAGGACCATAAAGCAAGACACCTTTAGGTGCCTGCAGTAAGGATGAATGATTGAATAATTCAGGGCTTTTTATATGTTAGTTCATCAAGATCATAAAAAAAGTAAAAAAAGAAAAATAGGAAAGTACTCACACTGTCAAGGGATATAGAACACTTTCCCTCAGTTCATCAATAATGTTTTCTAAACCACCAACGTCTATGTATAAAGTGTTAGTATTTGTTGTCATTTATAAATCCAAAGCATCAGCAACATATTCATACCTTTAAATTTAACATCGATTTCGAATGGGGTAACGACAGAAGCCAGGACAGCATTCTCATAGTCAGTCAAATCTAACTTTATCCCTGGGTTTATCTGCTTTAACCTCTGTAGGGACGCATTTGCCTTCTTCTTAGTTTCGGCTGATTTTGCAGCTGGTCCATCTTGATTCAATAAATGGCTCATCAGATAATAAGCAGATACCGAAGCGCCTATAAAAAGTGCGATATCTGTGACTAATTTAACGTCAACTCTGAACTTTGACATGTTTCCTTTGTTTATTTGTAGTTTGGTCAACGATATTTATTGGATACACCGGCTGTTCAACTAATGTCTTGCTGAGAACTGCCAATGGCCAATTTTTGTTTGTGCCAGATAAAAATCCGAGATGTCTGGATGTTCTGTTCTTTATCAAATAAGTTCGCGGTGAGAGATGAGATTTCAATTGCGGGGGTTACAACCTCGGTTTTCCACAAGATCAGATCTGGCCCAGCAAAGAGAGGTAAAAGATGGCTGATCATTGAGGGTTTTCAGAAGAGGATTTGTTTTGGTTGTAGATGGATGGGACGGGTCCAAAAAATCCGTGTCTCTGCGACACGCGTGAGTTACTCAATTAGTATCATTTCCTAATTTTTGAATATTTTCATATAGGAGCTAGGAACTGATGTATTAGTATACAGCAGGGTATTAACATCTTCATTGACCTCTTGATCTATTTGTGTACACTGAGATAATATGAATATATTCATATATACAAACAAAAAATGACCTAGTGATACTATAAACATGAAGAAAGCTACGAATAGTAGACTCCACCGATGTTGGTAAAAAATAGCGCGTTCCTCTTTGGACCTGTTTTGCATCTCGCTCTGGGCTATTGTGCTTCATGCACCTATACCGCACTATTCGAGAATCCGGGCATAGGAACTTGATAGCGCGAGTTATGGTGCATTTCAATCTCCTTCTTGTCTGCCTAACACACACACAAAGGGAGAACAAGGAAGAAGATATTTGAGAGTTTATATCTGTCCCTCTCTTGCTTTATCGGGCTCAGGGATTTTTGTTAATTCTCTTGTGCTGCACTACAAACTGCTGCACCCTGCTGCGTTTAACGATCACAGAGAGTTCGCAGGAGTTGCGAGAGGGCGAGAGGGCGACGGGCACGTGCACAAAAGGTGAATTTGCTATAGGCTCAAAGGTTCATCTCCTTCCTTGACCCCATTGGAAGATAACAATGAATATTCTCTTTATTGAAGTGCTAGTACTAGCAGAGAGTGATAGTATTAGAAGTAAGGGAGCCAATGCCTTCTGTCTGTTCTTATGCAGGAAGTTCTTACATTTCTGCATCACACTCACGTAAAAAAACTAAGAACTGTAACATTGAAAATTTACCAGTAATAAATAAATAGGCAGCGAAAATTTCTGTTAAAATGGACGATCACACATTTAAAATTTAAAAAAGGATCGATTGCCAAAACTCACTCTGGTACTCGTAACCCAGAGGTACTCTAGAGGTAGTAGTCAACCTGGACGACCTACGCGTGTGTTATTTAGTTTGAGGTGTTAACCCAAGATTGCGATGCTTCATAACTCGTCACAGTATCACTTCACAAGACTTGTGGGAAATAAACGATTCCTCCTTAAGATATCCATATTCTTTGTCTTATTGTTGTTGGTTGCAACGCTGAATCTGTACCAGACATCAGACAGTTCTTATCTCATCATACCAAAGGCTAGCTTCCAATCGTCCAAATCAAAATATACAGAAGCTGGTCCTTTCAACGTTTTGAAGCACCTGAAAGAAAAAGCAAACATAGAATGGAAATACCCAATAGTGTCCTCAAATCATGAGATAGAAGACAAGAAAATCCCTCCAGAAAGTCTAGACTTCATTGATTATGACAGAAATCACATCAAATACATATACCCAGAGGTGATTAATGCCGTTTATAATAGCACTGATTTAGATGCCGTTGATTGGTCCAAATATGCTTATGTGCTTTATGCCACCTCCACCAGTCACATGTGCAATGCTATGATGATTTGTGCTGAATTGAGACAGTTTAAGACAAGAGCAGAATTGGTTATGTTGGTGAAGAAGGAGTTTCTCTCAGAGCCAGATAAGTATCCTTACGAATACGAAACACTAACAAATTTTGCGAATTCCTATAATGTCACTTTGAAGGCCACAGAGGTCATTCAAAAAGGCGGTGATGATGTGAAAATTTGGTTGTCAAGTTTCACCAAGTTGATGGTGTTCAATGAGACAGAATATGATAGGATAATATATATGGACAGTGATGCTTTACTGACACAGGGTAACTTGGACGAACTGTTCTTCATTCCACCGTGCAAAATGGCCGTGTCCGCAGCATATTGGAATACAAAGAGTAAGTACTTCAAGATAGGTACTGAGAACATTGCCAAACATTATGATCCTGAAAAGTATGGATTCACTCCACTGACGACTAGACAAAGACAAAAGTTATTGAAGAAGTTCATCGAAGAGAACATCAATCCTTTCTTGGATCCATCGATTGGAGACAAATTACCATTCACGAGTCCTGACCTGAATCCAAACATCACAGCTGTTAACAAGAAGAATTTTTATACCAACCTTTACAATGAGCTACCGAACTATCCTGCTGTGAAGGAGTTTGAGTTGACTAATATTGTTATGGTTATTGAGCCATCACCAGAATTATTCAAACTTGTCTTGAAAGCCATTGATGAAAAGAAGAAGGGCGAATTTGATATGGACTTGGTTCAAAATCATCTTTTTAATCTCAATGACATCTTACCGAAACAGAAAGCAAACTCGATAGAGAACAGTACACATTTGACATACGAGGAGAGGCTAGAAGAAACGCCAGAGTTCTTAATATTGCCACATCAAATCTATGGAACAATCACACCAGAGGTCAATTCAATCGAGAATCACATCTCATACATGGCAGACGCACACGAGCAGATATTTTCTCATTTGCAGCTCAAAACATCAAATCATGAACCGGCCTATTATGAGATTGAAGGTTTGGAGGATCCGGGGGATTATTTTTTCAAGAATATCAAATATCTACATTTCTCCGATGCTCCTATTCCAAAACCATGGTATGACTTTGATGTAAAGGCCAAATATATGGAGTTCAGAACGCGTTGTCCTTCTCATCCAGATTTTTTCAAAGAAGGCATATCTAAGCCAAGGTATACCACGAGTGACTGTTCCAATGGTAGAAACTGGGAAAAGTCAATTGCTACTTTCGGAAGATTGAGAAAAGAAGTTTGTGGGCTGGATAGAATCGTTACAGATCAAGATACTTACAACAAGCTGATTAATTAAAGCTGATAGATTACTAGTAAAAGGTATGTTAATAATTTGCCCAGTTCTTCTGGCACTTATTGTAGAAAAAGTTCATCTTTCCAGAGGCCTTATAGATATAGATATAGATATTTACATCGTATCATGGGTCATGTTTTTTAGAATATTTGCATTCCCCTACAGAGATCATCTCTCAATGTTAAAGATCCAATCTACTTACAAAATGGACGCATCCAGAAACCTGTCTCTATCGCTATCACCTCGAACCAGAGGAATGATTTTAACTTACATCAGATGTATTATATGGCGCACTGATAATCGTTTCTAGAATGATCAGCGTATGTACCGGTTATGAATGATATCATCACTCACGACTTCTTTTAATATTACAATGCAGCCGCGTTGTCTCTTGTCACGATGAATCAAGTCAGGCGTCTACTATGTCTACCAAATGGGTTTAATCAATGATATTACGTGTAGTTCTTCTTTCTCTACCACAAACACAACTAATGGAAGTGAAAATGGGAACAAGCACCGGGGCTCGCAACAAGCTTTCACTGTCAGAGATTTTATTAGACAGCAGGCACTTGGCTGCGCCATTTACACTTTGAGTTTGGGATTTGGTATTTAGGCGGTCGTACAGGGTGAGGAAGGCAGACAGATCTCCAACCAGATCTCTTTACGACAATGGGCAGGGTCTTCCCCCATCAGCATCATATTCCCATTCCCCAGTAGAGTTCTGTATATCCGGTAAGCTTTGCATAGACACCTTCCCGGCCTCTCCCGGTCTCTCCCCGGTCTCCCCAGTAGACCGCCCCGTAAAAACCCAAACGGGAAACCCCTCTGCCCAAAACGTGTGCCCAGCTCTCTCAGAAAAGTGCAGAAGCTTGAGCCGCCCCAAAAACAAAAACAGAAAATGGCAAAGAAAAACAAAGTTAAACCAGCTGCCTACAAAACACTGAAAATCCTTCCTTGCAAACAAAGACTCTAAAATCTGCAAAAAGCGAAGATCAAAACATACAAACACAGCCAAAAACACAAGCTCTCACAACTGGCTTCACAGTAGAATGTACACACAACTATGACCGCTCCACATATGCCAACATTAGTCAGGTCTCTGTCACAACGGTCAATAACAAAATTCAAATCCCTCAGATACAAACACCTTTTTCTCTATAAGAGAACCATAACCATTCTCATTGTTATTCTCACGCTCTACCTCATAGGATTATCACTCAACAATCAGATACATGCAGACACACCAGGTGGACTGGTCCGCTATATATCCTCACAGACATCTTTAACTAAAGAGAACCTTCTCGAGTCTGTGATATCCTCCGATGCATTAAATGGGGCTACGATATCAAATCTGTTATCATCTTCATCAGCAAACAACAAAGGACAATCACAAGAACCTACAGAAGATTCTAGCACGCAAGAGACTGTTACTGTACCCTTTCATGACTATATTGAAGAGTATGCTGATGATGATCTACGAAAAAGATTAAACAGAAAGTTCCCATATGATAGACATTCCGAGATTCCAAATTACGTGTGGCAAACTTGGGTTACTCGTTTGGAACAAATCAATAATGATAAACTCAAGAAATGCATCACTTCATGGTCACATCAAGAAGACTATAAACATTTATTGATAACGGACGATGAAATCGAAGAAATTATAACAGATTTCTATGGGAAAGAGTTCCCAGAGGTTCTAGAGGCTTATAGAATGCTCCCTTTACGAATTCTGAAGTATGATTTCTTTAGATATTTGATTCTTTATGCAAAAGGTGGAATATATACGGATATAGATACTTTGAACATTGTTGAAACTTCTAAATGGTTGGATTCGAATGATGCTCTTAAGAATCATTTTGGTTCAAATATAACTAAAAGTGATGTTGGGTTAATAATTGGTATCGAGGGAGATTATGATAAGTTGGATTGGAAATATAAAATAGCGAGAAGATTACAGTATACCCAATGGACCTTGAAGGCTAAAAAGGGCCATCCTGTTTTAAGGGAGTTGATCAATTCTATTGTTAAGATTACTTTGAATAATTACAATCAAAGATTGAACCATGTTAAGATTAACAACGAATATTTTAGTTTACTCTCCATTTATACCATACTTGAATGGACTGGGCCTGCAATCTTCACCGATTCTATATTTGATCATTTCAACAAGATTTATGAGCAGGTGAAGCCATTCAATGAGAATGAAGGATTGAATTATGTAAATAACAATGATGAACCTATAATTAAATATCTTGAATTTGGGGAGAAGGAGTCCTTGAGATATCAAGATAGAAATCAATATGACTATGATAACAGAAAATTTATTGGTTGGAACAATTTCACTAGGATTTCCAAACCAGTATTATTCGATGATGTTATTATTCTTCCGATCAATAGTTTTAATGGGTTTGTTGACGATCTCGAATACCCTGTTGATAACAAACTGACATACATCAAACATGAGTTCAATGGTAGTTGGAAAGACTTGAATCATTGATCTTTCACTTTTAATTTTATGAAACGGACACAACACAACACCCAAAGACTTTATTTTAACAGTGGCATACCACCCTTTTTTCCGAGAAAAAGTTCCCAAATTACTTTTTTATTATAATCAACTAATATCTTTTTCACCTCTTTATTTATTCTTTATTCTTTAATCTGTGACTTTTTTACTTGTTGCTGTGCTGAGCCAATTTGATATTGGTGTTCTTTCAGCACAGCATTGTTATATATATACTTTGTATACCTGAAGACCTTAATGCTATTTTATGACATGTTTTGAACTATTTATATCTCTTTTTCTAGCTCTTTATTGTTTTGCATGTATTGTATATCCTATGTCCAGATACCTGATTAGGAAATTGTCTGTTTTGGGGGTTTTTCGTCCAGGTTTTTTTTTTTTTTTTTTTATTTTTAATTATTTGTTGGCAGCTCCTGTCCAAATCTTCTTTCTACAGCAAAAACACGAGAAAGAGAGCAGGAAAAGAACTGCCAACTCCACCAACAAAAGAGCCCACGCACGATTGAGTTGCCCACTGCTATAGGAAGCACCAGCCCATTAGTGTTTGTCCCGCATTGATACGCCACTTGTCCCACTCGCCACATCTTTGAACAGCAGCTGTTGCCTTGGTTTTTCTGGCTCCCGTTTGAGTCTCTTCATCCCCTGTTTCAGTCCGTATATTCGTAACAGCATTGAACGCCAGCACCAGCACCAATCAGTACACACATAAACACAGATAGGTCAATTGCAAATACTCAAGCTTCCTTTATACAGTATTTGACCATAGTGAAAAGAACACAGACCCTCCCCTCATTGGCTACAACAGCAATAACACCCTTGGCTTCCAGCTAGTTTCCGTTTATACTCAAGTTTTGTATGCATACTAGTATTCTTAAGAAACTCCATATTACTGGAAATCACAATAATCACGACCAGCAGCAGCTACATCAACAGCAATCCGAGTCAATTCAAAGCAGCAGTTCTTCAAGCACTCACACAACTAATCACACGATGGATTATCAACAGCAACACCACCAAATACCTATACAGAGTCAACCACAACAACAACAACAACTACAGCAGCAGCAACCGCAACAATATCTTCCACAACACCAATCTGCTCAGACCAATGCTATCCAACAGTCTCTATTGCCACAGAAATCAACTGTTTCAAAAGGCAAATATAGTCTAACTGATTTCCAAATCATGAGAACTCTTGGTACTGGCTCTTTTGGAAGGGTGCATCTGGTTCGTTCTGTACACAATGGTAGATATTATGCGATTAAAGTGTTGAAAAAGGCACAAGTCATAAGAATGAAGCAAATCGAACACACAAATGATGAAAGAAGAATGCTGAGATTGGTTGAACATCCCTTTTTGATCAGAATGTGGGGCACTTTTCAAGATGCCAGAAATTTGTTTATGGTTATGGATTATATTGAGGGTGGTGAACTGTTTTCATTATTAAGAAAATCTCAAAGATTCCCAAATCCAGTTGCGAAATTTTATGCAGCTGAGGTCACATTAGCTATTGAATATTTACATAGTCATAATATCATCTATAGAGATTTGAAACCAGAAAATATCTTGCTTGATAGAAATGGTCATATCAAGATCACGGATTTTGGATTTGCCAAAGAGGTCACAACAGTCACATGGACCTTATGTGGTACTCCCGATTACATTGCTCCAGAAGTCATCACCACAAAACCATACAATAAATCAGTTGATTGGTGGTCTTTAGGTATTCTAATCTTTGAAATGTTGGCTGGTTATACTCCATTCTATGATACGACCCCAATGAAGACTTATCAAAAGATCCTTGCTGGTAAGGTACAGTATCCATCATTCTTACATCCAGATGCCGTGGATCTATTATCAAGACTGATTACCGCAGACCTAACTAGAAGATTAGGGAACTTGCATAATGGTCCTAGTGATATCAGAAACCATCCTTGGTTTTCCGAGGTCATTTGGGAGAAATTGTTAGCCAAGGATATTGAGACCCCATATGAACCTCCAATCACTGGTGGAATTGGTGACACCTCATTGTTTGATCATTATCCGGAAGAACAGCTAGACTATGGGGCTGCGGGAGAAGATCCTTACTCTCAGTATTTCATTGACTTTTGAGAAGTTTTAAATAGTTTCTTACATTCTTACCGATGGGCGTTGATAATCTCTACTAGGCATTACTACCCCTCTTTTTATACAACCTGAGCTAACCCAATGTTTCTGGTATTTTGTGTGGTTTCTGTATGTGTGTTTTTTTTGTTTGATGTACATCTTTCACAAGGAATTTATATTTGTAGAAGAAATGGATATTTGGATATTTAACCGAAAAGTAAACAAAAGACAAAAAGTAAACAAAAGGGAAAAAACTAAAAACTAAGTGACTGGTCATAAAAACAAACAAATCGGGGAATGCCCAGCACTCAGGAGAAAAATTAGGGAAAGGAACTTGTTATCATATAAGAACTGATACACACGTCGTCTACTGAACACAAAGAGAATGGGTGGTTTCAATAATTCCCGGTTCCTACACTCCCCTTCCATACCGCTGGGAAACATGAACTCAAATCAATACCATTCAAGGGTACCATCTTCCCTCAAAAGATCATCAGACCTGCTCTCAATGGAGGAAGAACTCCAGGAACTCTTGAAGAACTCGAATTTGACACCAAGACAGAAAAAGGCATTTGAAGAGATGCTGGAATCAACATTTGATCTGTTTCAAACTCCATTATCTTCACCATCGAAGAAAGAGTACAAGAATTCTGAATCTTTAATTGATTCATCTTCAGTTGCTTTATACGGTAAAATGCAATCACTGGTCGCTGCACTGACCTCTTTAATATTGAATGAAGAAGAAGCCTCAAGAATAGAGGGATCTAATGAAGCCGACATGTACGAACAAGCACAAGAGAAAGGAGATGGTGACATTGACTATTCACAAGAAAGAGATTCTAGCACTGAGTTCTCAGAAGAGGATGAGGTCGAAAATACTCACCCCGAAACCAGTGGAGGATTACTGAATAGAGTTCAGTCAAGCTATGAGACAAGGTATAACACCCCAATTTACAATAACGCACAGTTGTTCAGTCCAAGTGGAAGTGGACGTGGATATGGACCTGACCATGAAATGAACTATTCAAGACCACTATCAAGATTATCATTATCAAGGTCTTCATCAAGAACTTCTGCTACAAGGCATGAACCTGCCTTCTTGAAGAACTCGCCATCCTTTAGATCCTCAAATTTACCAAAGCTGGAAGATCATGGATTATTAGACTCTTCCTTAGGTAGGAGAATTTACAATTTCTCAAATGATGACCATCAGAAGCCAAATTTTCATGTGATGACTACTACTGTTCCTAGATCTTTCTCACAACACACTACAAACACTCAGAATTCCAAACAACGGCCAGTGTCAATGTATCACAATCGAACCATGAAATCTCCACAATTCCAACAGAGACCTACCTACTCATCTCCCCAGGTGGGTTCGAGAAGACACTCAGTATTGGTTGATGATAGCTTTGATGAAACACAACTACACGGTGATGTATTCGAGAGACCTCGTTCTAACTCGAATACTTCAACCAATTCTTCTTATAGAAAGAGATATTCAGTGAGGTTTTGAACACTTGCATAAAGCACATTTAGAAAACGCTCCATATGTAATAACTTTATAATGAATGAATTTATGATATCCTAATACTACTATTTCTTCTATCTGTACCTAGAAAAAAGTTTCCAATCTCTTTAATTTACTTCTTAATATACCTGTATTTTGTAAAAAGCGTTATGTACATGCAAATCCATTTCTTGAAAACCATTGTCTATCATGAATATCTTTGAAAACGGGTGGCTCCAACCTACTCTAGAGAAATCTTAGCACCTAAGGCTTCTAGAGTTGATTTTATCTTTTCAGCATCTTCTTTAGTAACATTATCCTTCAAAACTTTTGGAGCAGCTTCGACGAATTTCTTAGATTCCACCAAGGATAGACCTAACAAACCTTTAACCTCTTTAATGATCTTTGGTTTCGATTTGGCATCAAAAGATTCTAGTTTTATAGAAAAGATGGTTTTTTCTTCTTCAACTTCTTTAGCTGGGGCTTCTTCTTCAGCAGCTGGGGCAGCAGCTGGAGCAGCACCAGCAGCCGGGAATGAGATGTCAGGGATATTCAACTGTGTTTTCAATTCAGAGATTAATGTAGCAGTTTCTAGTAAGGTCAATTTGGAAATCTGATCAACAATGATGGATATTTTAGGATCAACTGGAGTAGAAGGCGTAGCAGCAGCCTCGGGGGTGGTAGAATTGAATCTTGCAACCACCTGGGTACTTCTTGGTGTGACACGCAGGACAGCACGAGCTGCCGATCTTCTTGTGATGGAGAACATTACGTTTGCCTGACTGAAAAAAGCTACCAACGCTTCTCAAGCCTGTTTTCTTTTCCACTTTTTCAGTTCACTTTTTCGTTCGTTGAAAATTTGAAGAAAAAAAGGAGGAGTGCACCAACCAACCAAAACAAATGTGTCACGTGAAAAAGCACGAACGTGTTATATTCGCGAAATATTTGAATTTTTGGTCTTTTCAAAGGTTCTTCGAGAGAAAACAAACAAATCTCAGTCGAAAGTAAGTGTGTACAGATTGAAAGAGAACAGACGCTCGTTTGGGAAAACCTTTCCGTCTCTCATTGCAACATGACCTCTTTCAGGTTCTGCCGTCAATGGTATGTACCACCAATACTTCTTATATGAGATATCCTGAGAAATAGGCCGACTAACAGTCGAATGAAACAGTAACAATATGTTATACCCAAAAGAAGATAAAGCTATTAACCAGCTACAGTTTGAGTGCAGATCATGTGATTATATTGAACAGGCTGCAACTCCACTGGTGTATCGTCATGAACTGATATCCAACATCGGGTAAGTTTGACTTTTAAAGATATATCTGATGAGGTAGTACTAACCGTTTTTTTTCAACCTAGTGAGACTGCTGGTAGTATCAAAGATTTAGGTTCGGATCCAACACTACCGAGATCAGATAAGGAGTGTCCAAGTTGCCATGCCCATGAAGCTGTTTTCTTCCAATCTCAGCAAAGAAGGGCGGATACTTCCATGATTTTATTCTATGTTTGTGTGAATTGTTCTCATGTTTACAGAAGTGTTGATTAGGAACTGCAAATATTGTAGAATATTGTCATATTCAGTGTTCAGTTCTTCAAAAAAAAATTTATAGTCCGTGTAATATAATGATCTACTAGTACAAAAGTGCATACGATAATTAAAGTTGATAACTGGTAACTGGTAGTTTTAAGAGAGATTTAGCCCCATCGTTTCGCGATACCTAATAGAACATTTTTCAAACATGTAACAATAACCACTTGTGTCTGTCTACCTGCTGTGTGTATATTAAACTGATCTATACTCAAAAAAGGAATGTCTCTACCACCTGAGCTGAAGGATTTAGACCCTAGAGTAGCCTCAAACAAAGATTCAGACACAAAAATATCATATGACGAAGCTGAAGATAAATGGGCATATCATGATACATCAACCAACAATCTATACGAGTTCAATCCTGTTTTAGAGAGATGGTTATCTGCAGATCTTACCGCAATGGATACCACAGAAGCTCAAAAAGAACTACTGGAGAAGAAAAGGTTGAAACTAATGGAGCTGAAAGCTGAGAAGATGAAGAAGCAATTGTTACTGAAGAAGGAACAAAAGCAAAACACTTCTATTTATGTTTCCAACCTGCCAATTGATATAGACCTGACTGAGATTAAGCAAATTTTTACGAAATATGGTGTTATTGCTGAAGATTTGTTAACAGGCAAAGCTAAGATTAAGCTGTATCAAGATGAACAAGAGAAATTTAAAGGAGATGCTCTAATAATGTACTTAAAACCTGAAAGTGTCGAGTTGGCTATACAGATGTTGGATGATACTAACATAGGAGACAATATCATTAAGGTCCAAAAAGCAGAATTCAGAGAGAAACCAACCCAAGGCACAACAACACAGTCTGATAAAAAGAGACAGTTAACAGATGAAGATAGAAAAGTCATCAAGAAGAAAATAAAGGCAATGAACGATAAAACTGAAGACTGGAAAGGTGATGATGATTCGATCAATCCCAAATGGCTCAGAACTGTGGTTCTTAAAAGAGTATTCACTTTAAAAGAGCTGGAACAGGATCCGTACGCTGAGAAAGATATAATCGAAGATATATATGAAGGCTGTGAGGAAGTTGGACCAGTTGAAAGAGTCATTCTATTCGATCTCGAAGAAGAAGGCGTGGTACTGGTGAGGTTTAAGAATGGTGACTCTGCTGTAAAATGCATCGAAACAATGAATGGTAGATTCTTTGCAGGACAGAAATTGATTGCTAGCAGGTATAATGGCGAGCGCTTCAACAAAAGAGAGAACAGAACAATCAAGAAAGTGGGACAGGCTAAAGATGATGAAGCAGAAAGACTGGATTCTTTCATTAAGCAAAATAGCTAAAGTAGAGGACATAAGTAAACAGTCCTCAATTTTAGAGGAGGAAGCCATTAGCTTCAAGACAGATTTACTACTAACTCTTCTTCCCTTTGTATTGGTAGATCCTACAAAATAGCAGACTAATAGAAGAAAAAGCTATGGATAAATGTCGAGAGTAAGGCTCATTCTTAATTATTCTAGGAACCCGTACAGTGATGCCTAAAGTTCTTCACTAACTTTCTATATAGCCCAAAAAGACTCTTTAGCTCCAAACCTATTTGGACGTATACATAGTTTCAACAGTAATAATACAAGCTTATTCAACCACCATTGATCTCAGTTCTGTTAGGAAGTGCTGCTCTGGTTTGTCTGTCATGCTTATACGTTCAATATTCTCTTCCGACAAGTTCTCTTTCCTGATTAGGAAGTCAACACAATGAAATTTTTTTTTCTTCCCTGCGCTGTAACCAACGCTCTGAAGATGAACAAAACAACAAACTGATTCAAAACAGCACAGATTTCCCACTTCTCATTCGATCAATCTATTTACAAGATGCCTCCAAAGAAACAAGTCGAAGAGAAAAAACTCCTTCTAGGTCGTCCAGGTAATAACTTGAAGTCTGGTATCGTTGGTTTGGCCAATGTTGGTAAATCAACCTTCTTCCAAGCCATTACAAGATGCCCATTGGGTAACCCAGCAAACTATCCATTCGCTACAATTGACCCTGAAGAAGCTAGAATCATCGTCCCATCTGCACGTCTAGATACCTTAGTCGAAAAATACAAACCAAAATCCACTGTTCCTGCCCATATCACCGTCTATGATATTGCTGGTTTAACCAAAGGTGCCTCTGCTGGTGAAGGTTTAGGTAATGCTTTCTTGTCACATATCAGAGCCGTCGATGCCATTTTCCAAGTTGTCCGTTGTTTTGATGACGCTGAAATCATCCATATCGAAGGTGATGTTGATCCAGTCCGTGATTTGGAAATCATTTCAAACGAGTTGAGATTAAAAGATATTGAATTTGCTGAAAAGCATTTGGAATCTATTTTGAAACTAACTAAGAAAGGTGGTCAATCACTAGAAGTCAAACAAAAGAAAGAAGAAGCCGTTTTGGTTGAAAGAATCATCGAATTATTGAAATCCGGCCATAGAGTTGCTAACCAAACTTGGACTCCTAAAGAAATTGAAGCAATCAACTCCATGTATTTGTTAACTGCTAAACCATCTATTTACCTAATTAACTTGTCTGAAAGAGATTTCATCAGAAAGAAAAACAAACATTTATTGGGAATCAAAGAATGGGTTGACAAATTCTCTCCAGGTGATATTATCATTCCATTTTCCGTTTCTTTAGAAGAAAGATTATCTCATTTGGAAACCGATGAAGAAAGAGAGGCTGAAGAAGAGAAAATTGGTGCCAAATCTATGTTACCAAAAATTATTTTGACCATGAGAGAAAAATTAGACTTGATCTCTTTCTTCACCGCTGGTGAAGATGAATGTCGTGAATGGACAATCAGAAGAGGTACCAAAGCCCCACAAGCTGCTGGTGTTATCCACAACGATTTGGAAAAATCTTTCATCCAAGCTTTGGTTACCAAGTACGATGACCTGATCGAATACGGTGATGAAAAATCAGTCCAAGCTGCTGGTAAACTATTAGTCAAAGGTAAAGAATATGTTGTTGAACCATATGATATCTGTTACTTCAAATCTGGTTTAGGTAAAAACAACTAGAGTAGTTAATTTTTAAGTCAATTCATCAACACATATCATATGTAGTGCGTACTTCTCTGTCGTTGATATTAACAGGAGAAAGCCCTACAGTAGATCAAAGGGAGGGGGGAAAGCTATTTGGTATCTCTCTATATACAGGAATCTAAATACATTAACCTTTATATTTCTTCAGAATAAGGACCACCCTTTCTCTTTTTTCTTTTCACGTTCAGCTTTTGGAACAAAAGTATCGATTTGATCTTTGATTCTTTGTGGGCCGGTTTCATTATCATAATTTCTACCCAAGGCATCAACGAACTGACCATCCGAATCCATCAAGTAAAAGAAAATCGAATGATCAACTAAATAATCTTGTCCTGGCTTGACATTCTCTGGAGTTGAGAAATAAACCCTGTATTGTTTGCAAGTATTTTTAACTTGCTCGTAGGTACCTGTCAAACCGATGATTGATGGATGGAAATCACTCAAGTACTCCTTAATAACAGCTGGAGTATCTCTTGCTGGATCACACGTAATAAATATTGGTTGTAATTCATAACCTTCCTTCTTTAACTGGTCTAACCAAGACCCTAATTTATCTAATTCATCAGGACAGATATCAGGACAATGAGTGAAGCCAAAGTAAACTATGGAGAATTTACCCTTTAGGTTCTGTTCAGTGAAAGGCTCACTATTGGTATCTATGAGTTCGAATGGACCACCGACTAAAGGTTTACCATAACCTCTGTTTGATTCAGCATCTTGCTGAACTTGAATTCTCTTCTTTTCCTGACTAAAAAAATAATACAAACCACCACCAACAACGACCATCAAAACAGCAGCTTTCCAGGAGGCAAATTCAATATTAGTGGATTTAATTCTCTGTGATTCGGTAGTAGTACCACCAATTGGTATTCTACTTAGTGGTTTCTTTTTAGGTTTTCCTTCAGATGAAGTTGAAGCAGTGTCGCCTGGTTTACTCTCATTTGATAATTTGAGGGAGCTGGAAAAAGTACGTGTCTGCATCAACAGGCTTTTTCCAATTACTGACCTTGGGGAAAGGGCAGTTCTCGATAAATTTCTCAACATTTTTGCAGTCTTTTGTGAGTTGAGCTTCGTGGAATATCACTCTACAAAATGATTAAGTATCAAATAAATGGTTTTGTTAAACACTGAATTTGTCGCGAAACCAAGAAAAAAAAAAAAAAAAAAACTACAAAAAGGCAACAAAACTCCCCAAATAGACAGTTGCCCTTTTACAGAAAATTGAATTACCTAAGCAGTTAGATACTAGCCGTTTTAGGAAATAAGTAAACAAAAACATACAAGCGGAACTTCATTTTTTTAGTGGATCAACGCTAGTTAAGTCAAAAAAAGGATGCTGATTCTGAAACTTCTCTTTCTTTCCACACAATCAATAAGATTGTTCTGGTAACAACATTAAAAAGTAATCATGGATCCCTTTGATGACCATTACAAGGTGAACAGACCTCAGCCGGCAGTTCCCTATGAGTCTCCAAGAAGATTTGAATCGAATGGGATGAGTCCTCCTTCCCACCAAACGGTCTACAATGGCTACCATCAGCAAAATCAACAGCAGAATAACACCGGTAACAGATTCTCCCCTTCAGTTGCCTTCGGTAGAAGACAGACAGCCCAAGATGATGGTTTCCATTCTCCATTCACATCCCCATCGAAGATGCATGCTAACCCATATCAAAATGCTCCAGACCTAACCCCAAGAAAACAATGGGCTGAATTAGAGTCCCCAAAAAGAAAGAAACAAAGTGCAGTTATTGTGATTGATGATGAAGATGAAGAGGAGGAAGATCCATATGGTAGAAACTCTGCATACGATTTCCAGCGTTCTGCTACCAGAAGCTCCAATTCCACTTCGACCAGCTCTGCAAGAATCCTACCACCTCCTAAACCTATCTTTTCTGCTAGCACATATGCTGCGGCTAACTATAGCTCAGAATTAAGAGAAAGTTCAGGCCGCTTTGATGCTTTCCCAAGGCTAACAGAAGAACAAATTAATAGTCGTGTTTCAAGTGGTAGTACTATTGATTATGAAGCTGAAGACGCCTTCAATGAGAAATTAGAAAACCAAAGCACTACATATAGTGGTGCTACAATGGACGACTATGAAAATGATCGTCATTATCTGAAAGAAAAACATGTTGGTTTTGCAGAACATGATGAAGATAATGAAGGATCAAGTTATGATTTTGATGAAGCTATAATGTATGAAGTCCCAACAGAAGCACAACCTCGTCGTCATAGATCAATGGTTAGAAAACAAGTGAAACCAATGAATGGTAATTTAGTGTTAGAAAATCCAGTTCCAACGAAATTGGCTTCATTCTTACCAAGAAGAGACGAAGATGAATTCTTATTTATGAGATATTCTGCCTGTACTGCTGGTCCTGATGAATTTGAATCAGCGGGGTTCACTTTAAGAGCTGCTATGCACAATAGAGAGATAGAACTCTGTGTTTGTATCACCATGTACAACGAGAGCGAAGTCGATTTTACCAGAACAATGCACTCTGTGATGAAGAACGTTGCGCATCTATGCTCAAGAAATAGAAGTAGAATATGGGGTCCAGAAGGCTGGAAAAAAGTTCAAGTTATCATTGTAAGTGATGGTAGAGCCAGCATTGATGACAACGTTCTTGATGTATTGGGTGCTATGGGTGTTTATCAGGAAGGGATTGCAAAATCTTATGTTAACAATAAGGAAGTCAAGGCTCATTTATTTGAGTACACTACTCAAGTTTCGTTGGATTCAAATTTAGAGTTCAAGAGTGCTGAGATTGGGATTGTTCCAGTGCAAGTTTTATTCTGTTTGAAAGAGAAGAATGCTAAGAAGATCAATTCACATCGTTGGTTATTCAATGGTTTCTGCGAGGTTCTGAAACCAAAAGTTGTCGTGTTATTAGATGTCGGTACGAAACCAAATGTCACAGCTTTATACCATTTATGGAAGGCTTTCGATAAAGATTCAAACATTGCTGGTGCTGCTGGTGAGATCAAAGCTTTGAAAGGAAAAGGTTGGAACAAGTTACTGAATCCAATAGTGGCTTCTCAGAACTTTGAATATAAAATGTCAAATATTTTAGATAAACCATTGGAGTCATCATTTGGTTATATATCTGTTCTTCCAGGTGCATTATCAGCTTACCGTTATAAAGCATTGAAGAACCATGATGATGGTACCGGTCCATTATATTCCTACTTCAAAGGTGAAACATTGCATGATGGTCCAAATAGAGATGTTTTCTCAGCAAATATGTACTTGGCAGAAGATAGAATCCTATGTTGGGAACTAGTTGCTAAAAAAGGAGAGAAATGGTTGTTGAAATATGTTAAAGAAGCAAAAGGTGAAACGGATTTGCCAGAAACGGTTCCTGAATTCATCTCTCAAAGAAGAAGATGGTTGAATGGTGCCCTTTTTGCTGCGATTTACTCACAACTTCATTTCAGACAAATCTGGAAGACAAATCATTCATTGGGTAGAAAAATTTGCTTTCATATTGAATTCTTTTACCAATTTGTTCAACTTTTATTCTCATGGTTTTCTATTGGTAATTTTTACCTAACATTCTATTTCCTTGTTGGTTCATTAACTGGAAATAACCTAATTCCACACAATGGAGGGTTCTGGTTATACACCATTTTCAACTATATCTGTATTTGTGTGTTATGCTCTTTGTTCATTATTTCAATGGGGAACAGACCTCAAGGTGCAGTTCATCTTTTTGTTGGAAATATGATATTATTATCAATCTGTTCCACTTTCGCTTTAGTTTGTGGTTTGATTTTTGTTTTCAAGACATTTGCTGGTTCAGCTGCTAGTTCTCAGTTCGTCAACATCATTATCTCATTATTATCAACATATGGTCTTTACGTTATCATGTCCATTCTATATTTGGATCCATGGCATATCTTTACCTGCTCCATCCAATATTTTCTGTTGTTACCATCCTACACATGCACGTTACAGATTTTTGCATTCTGCAACACACATGATGTTTCATGGGGTACCAAAGGTGATAACAATCCAACAAAGAGTTTAGGTAATGCTGTTATCAAGAAAGATAGCGAGGGACGTGAGGTTGTTGAGGTTGATATGCCTGGTGACCAGTTAGATATTGATAGTGCTTACAAGAGTTTGCTGAACAACATCTCTGTGCAAAGGATCAGAAATAAAAACCCTGAGAAAATTGCAAAACCACCGGTTGGTGATGATGATTATTACAGAGATGTCAGAACTAGAGTCGTCTTGGCTTGGTTGCTGACTAACCTGATTTTGATAATGAGCATGACTCAAGCTTTCGATATTGCAAAAACTTCAAGTAACAAATACCTTGCATTCATCTTGTGGTCTGTTGCTGCGTTGAGTTTCTTCAGAGCTTGTGGTTCAACGTACTTCTTGATTAACAAGTATACTCGTGCCATTATAGAAGCCAAACATAGATGGGAAGATGGTGCTGGTAATGCTTCGCCAACTAAAAACTTTTCTTTCAAGAAGATGTTCAAATTTGGAGAAGACAGCTGAGTGCCAGTCAGTGTTATTCGTATACTTTTTATATATCTTATACCCCCTTTTTTTTCAATAGATACTTTTATTAATGTTTATTTCACTGTGGTGCAAGGCTGCGTAACCTTACCAAGTAGAACTTGAGATTTTACAGCTCACCGATGACATTAAACTGATTACGAGTCTTACTAAACAAGGGGGTTCAGCTACTGTATGTTCGAGCTGTATCTTATTTGGAGAACAGGATCTGATGTATTTACTCCTCTTTCATGACGATAATCCTCGTTGTTGGATTAGTAGACGATCGAGATGGGATTTGCAGTCCTGTTTTTGAGGAATTAATTTGATATGGTATAGAACAAAGCAAGTGCTTAAACAATTGTATTCTCCAATGTTTACAAAGGCTTTATGAGAGTTATAACTATTTAAGCCAGACAAAAGAAGCAATCCACTTTTTGCATGATATGATATCTAAGTAAAGTAAGGATGTCGAAGCAGATTAAAGATAAAGCAGACGTCGAGTTCATTGAAAATGTTTCTGACCAACAGTGGTCTAATGATGTGTCACACTTCAACAAACTGGAGTACGAAGACGATGACTTTTCTGATGTTGATGAAGCTAAAGTTATGAGAAAGATTGATGTTCGTTTATTGCCAGTTGTCAGTGTTCTATATTTGTTATCCTATATGGATCGTTCCAATATTGGCAACGCTAAGATTGAAGGTCTAGAAGCTGACTTGAAGTTGACTTCTAATGAGTTTGATTTATGCTTAATGATCTTCTTCATCAGTTATTCGGCTTGTGAAGTACCATCCAACATGATTTTAAAGAAAATCGGCAAGCAATCTGTCTTTATATCAACGATAATGGTCTTATGGGGAATCGTAATGACTTGTATGGGTTTGGTGACCAATTTTGCAGGACTATTCAGCTTGAGACTACTACTGGGAATATTCGAAGCTGGATTTTATCCTGGAGTCACGTTTGGGTTAACAATGTACTACAAGAAATCTGATATGCTCTCAAGACAAGCTTTGTTTTATTGTGGTTCAACTATCGCTGGTGCATTTTCAGGACTATTGGCTTTTGGCATAAGTAAAATGGATGGTGTTGGTGGATACAAAGGTTGGAGATGGATTTTCATTTTGGAAGGTCTATTGACTTTGATAGTTGCTGTTTCTTGTTTTTGGATATTGATCGATTATCCAGAAGATTGCAAGTTTCTTACCGATCGAGAGAAAGCATTTATTAGCTGGAGATTGAAGACGGATGTTAATAGCACTCGTGATGAAAAAGATAACGAAAGATTTAAGAATTCAACGAGAGCCATTCCCGACTATACAGTGTTTAGTGAGAAGGATGATATCAGCATGAAGACTGCTCTTGTGAAAACTTTTAGTGATTGGCAGATAATCGTTCAAATTTTGTTGTACTGGGGTATTATAATTCCAATCTATTCATTATCCTTCTATATTCCATCGGTCGTGAAGTCATTGGGGTATACATCTTCTACTGCTCAGTTGATGACTATACCTATATATGTTGTTGCTTCTATTGCTAGTATTATTCAGGCGTTCTTATCTGATTATGCGGGATATCGATCTCCATTTGCAGTGTTCAATTTGCTGCTCCCATTCATTGGCTTTACATTAATAATTGTTGGATTCAAGAGACAAAGCACGAGTCTACAATACGGTGGCTTATTCGTTGTCACTACAGGATTTGTGTCTGGGTTTCCTAACTTCATCACATGGAACTCGAACAATCTTGCCAACTCGAGGAAAAGGGCCATTGGAATAGCAGCACAGATTGGGATCGGGAACTTTGGAGGTGCAGCATCGTCTCAGGTCTACAAGAATGGAAACTATCTGAGAGGGCATTACATTCTTCTGGGCTTCTGTGCCTTTGCGATGATCAATTGTTGGATTCTTATCACCGGATTCTACTATTCGAACAAGAAGAGGGTTCTAGACTTGAGCGAAGGGCGGTATGATGAGTATACAGATGAGGAGCTGTACAGGATGGGGGATAAGTCTCCTTTCTACAAGTACAGACTGTGAGCACAATAACGGATGTAGTGGTTTACTGGTAGCTTACCAAGAGAGTGTATAATGGTTGCAGTGACGAATAATGATAGCTTACGTATTATCTTGAGATTGTAGAAGTGGGACACTCTGACAGTACAAGAAGTTGGCACAAATGCTGCTTCTCCAATGGTGGAAACCGGACAAGCTCCCCCAAAGATCTCTGCTAATTTCTAAACAGTTGAACCAGAAAATAAAAAAAATAGAAAATAGCGGAGAAAGAAAACACACACAAAGCATCTTGCGCCCAAACGGGAAATCTGTGTGTGTGGAGAGACTGCGCAGGTGTGTTTAATCCACTGGAACAAAGTGGCTGGCGATGGTGGGGAGAGTGGACTGGAGATTGGATCTGCGCTGCTGAACAGATGGAGAACACTATTTTGGTATTTTAGTGCCTGTCAGGGTCTGCGAGATTATCAACAGTCAATTGTCTCTTTGGAAGGGTCCTGCCTATTTAAACAAGGCGAAATCTCATTCATTCGTTGTGTTGGTCTCTGGATAATGTACATCCACTAAGCAGCACAAATGTCACTAGCAATTGACGAGAAGGCAGAGGTCGAGTTTATCGAAGATGCCTCATCTAGCTCAATCACTAACAAGAACAGTGTCAACGTCTCAAAAACAAACGATATACTCAATCTAGAGAGCACTTTGGATGAACTTCCTGATGACTTCTCTGATATTGACGAATCCAAAGTGATGAGAAAGATTGACTGGCACTTGCTACCTGTTGTTACTCTGCTATACTTGTTATCTTATATGGACCGTGCAAATATTGGTAATGCAAAGATTGAGGGATTGATTGAGGATTTGGGTATAACTGATGACCAGTTCAATCTCTGCTTGATGATCTTTTTCATTAGTTATTCTGCGTGTGAGATCCCTTCAAACATGATATTGAAGAAGATCGGCAAACAATCTGTTTTCATCTCAACGATCATGGTTTTGTGGGGGATCATAATGACATGTATGGGTCTGGTGAACAACTTTGCAGGACTTTTCAGTATGAGATTGCTCTTAGGAATATTTGAAGCTGGCTTGTACCCTGGCGTGACTTTTGGCTTGACAATGTACTATAAAAAATCAGACATGTTATCAAGACAAACGATCTTTTATAGTGGTGCTTCAAGTGCTGGTGCATTTTCTGGTCTCTTAGCTTTTGCTATAGGAAAGATGGATGGTGTTGGTGGTTACAGAGGTTGGAGGTGGATCTTCATTCTAGAAGGCTTGCTAACAGTTGTTGCTGCCATTGCTTGTTTCTGGATGTTAATCGACTATCCAAAAGATTGTAAGTTCTTGACTGAAAGAGAAAAGCAATTTGTCATCTGGAGATTAAAGAATGACAACAATGTGAAAAACGAAGAAGAAGAACAAACAGTGCTTGATGTTGCTACAAGAAAGAAGCCTGATTTCTCACAGTTCGAGGAAGAAACAGATGATATCACTCTAAAACAAGCATTCTTCATTGTTTTCAAAGATTGGCAGATCTATTTCCACATCTTGCTATATTGGGGCATCATTATTCCAATCTATGGTATGTCATTATTCGCTCCTACTGTCATTTACTCCTTGGGATATTCTTCCTCAAAGGCTCAATTGATGTCTGCTCCGATCTATATTGTTGCCTCAGTCGTTGCTGTTATGCAGGCGTTCGTCTCAGATCATTTCGGATATAGATCACCATTTGCGATATTCGATTTGATTCTTGGATTTATTGGTATTGCAATGATCATTGTGGGAACCAAGGATGGTCGACCTCATCTAGTTTACGGTGCATTATTCATATTCGCCCTAGGTTTCGTTGCTAGTTTCCCTAACTTTATCACTTGGAACTCGAATAATTTGGCAAACTCAAGAAAGAGGGCAATTGGAATGGCTGCACATATTGGTATTGGTAACTTTGGTGGTGCAGCAGCTTCTCACGTCTATAAAACAGGATATATTCTAAGAGGTCATTACATTCTTCTAGGGTTTACGTGTCTGGCTTTTGTAAACGCTTTGATTCTTGTGTTTGGCTATATCAGATCAAATAAAAAAGATATTCAGGACTTGAAGAATGGTAAATATGATCAGTATTCTGATAGAGAACTGTTCAGAATGGGTGATAAGTCTCCGTTCTACAAGTATAGACTATGAGAGCTATGTTTCTTTTTGCTGTTTTATTGATGAAATGAATGACATTATTCGAATTACATCTGTAAGATTTGCCTTGACACCTACGCCAAACTTGAATGTACAGAGACCAATATTAGATCTTCATCTATATTCATCCTTCTACTTGCTTCTTTCTCATTTTAAGTTAACAACAGGCTCAAACTGCTCTTTTAGATACCAAAGGAGCTCCCAGTGTAGTTGAAATTTAAAATTTTACCCTTAAAGTATTTGATGAGAAGGCACATTTCAAGGCATTTGAGGGACGTCTGCAGCAGCACCACTCACGACACCGATGTAAGAATTGTCTTGATAGTTCAAATCTTTGCGACTTGCGAAAATATCTTTCTTCTCTAATCTGGCGTACACGGAGTTCGAGATATCAAGTTCAGGATACATCCATTTGAGGGTTTTACTCCATGTAGGAACCTCTAACTTGATATTTAACAGAGTGTCAGTCTGACTTAAAGTTGGAATTGTGCACTTTTTCACAATTTGTGGGTCGAATGAGCCTGCCAAAACAGAGTCGTGACGCAAGGATTGTACATAGCCATCATCAGAAGGTGAATAAATTGGCACAGAGCGAACTCCAGTATATCCTATTTCCTTTTTTCTCTTCATTTGTTGGGGTGTCTCTTTTGGGTAATAACCATCAATTCCAGTCATAAAACTTCTTCTTGCCTCATCAGCAGCTATTGCAGCAGGTGTTTTGATTCTAACAGTGGGAGGTGCCAAATATATAACTTCCTTGGGAGTTTCGGGAGAGTTCGTAGTTGAGTGAGCGCTAGACTGTTCAGAATCCCATGAGAAAGGAGGCAGTATAACTCTTATATCTCTATTATTCCAAGAGTCATGGAGTGCACTATCAGGAGAGTGATGAGATCTCTTGAGATAATCCTGATCCCTTACTAATGAAGGATTGATCTGGGAAAAGGAGCCAGATGGAATAGAGACTGAAGCGCTTTGCCCATTGTAGTATGTTTCATATAGCTCGTCTCTATGCTTTCGTTCTGGTCTGCGAAAAAGCGTAGCACCTGTTCTGGAGGTTATTTGGTATTGTACTGGACGGTCGAGCAAAGAGTTGTTAGAGTTCATGGACAAGTTGAGCAAAAGTATAAATAGCAAATTAAACGCTTTGATATCGGCTGCTTAGAGTGAGATTTTCCTGAATCCTCCCACCAAGGAACGAAACCTTCCTTCTCATTTCGCTTCATTATTCAACTGAACAGCCTGTGCTTGTGGGACTTCCAAACTGGTGACACAAAAACAGATTTCTCTTCCCTAACTTCGATATTTTTGAGATGGGAGAGAGTGGACTAATTTGAAAACCGTGAAAACTATTTTGAGTGTATTGACGCTAAAAGGACCCATTTCCTCTGTCATTTGTACCATCGATTCTTCTTCAAAAGGTCTAATCTATATTCTATTTCGTTTCCTTTTTACTATGTTTGGATCATAGCTTCTAACCTTTCCGGTTTAAGCCACGTTCGATCTGAATTACTGGTAAGGGCAACAAACAAAAATTCGCGCGTTCCCCCCTCTCGATATTTTTGCGCCGCCAAGTATATAAAGGGTGAAATCACCAAGCAGAAGTATAGAAATATAGACGCCCTTGTGGAAAGCTAGAAATTGCGTTAATATGTTTTTCTTTTTAAGCTTATCAGTTATACTTTGGTATTCTTAGGTTTGCCCCCCTGTGGATTGTTAGCACATATTTTCTACTGAATTTTGATTTCATTATTTTTCTGAATTTGGATTGAATTTTTGGACACGTTCCTAATGAACTTGTTGTGCGTCTTTTGCGTCTAGCTTTGGTTAGATGACTCAACATTTATCTTGTGGTGCGAGTTACTTGGTAGATGGCTTATTAACTTAAGCTTCTCTCAATGTTTCATTTCACTGAGGATAAGCTTGTTAACCAAACTGGACCACAGGCTGTTGTATACCATGTACACCATGTACTGCTGGTTCAACTCCTATATCTCTGGTATCTCTTGGTCATCAAATAAAATATCCAACACTTTACCGCCCTTGCCCTGATGTGTAGTTTTAGTAATGATCGAGCTCAGATATCTATGGCTTCGCTCCATGATTTAGGATCGATAAACTGTTGTGTCGTCTTTTCGTTACTGGCGCCTTTGGCATATTTCTCAACTTATCAACATCAAAAAGTTACACATGGAGTAGTGAAAGTTATAGTCCTGTGCTGGTTTTAGATTTGACTAAGGCAAGAAACCATGAGTAGTTGTACTGGTGGTGCATCTCTACTAGAGGGTCCAGAAACTTGCAAAGAGCGCAGACCGTGGCGGCGTTACAGTGTTGAGTTTTGACTATCTAAACAAACAAATGGACTCGGAGAGAAAGTGGCCGTTTTGATTTCAGTCAGGCTTTGATGAAGTCAGACTGGCTTGGAGCAAATGGAACATGATCCACAGCTTATAATTGTATACCCTGAAAGTATCCCAAATCAGTATAGATATTGCTAAGATTTCAAGATTTCAAGATTTCATGTTGTATTCTAGAAAACTTATTAATCACTTCACTGGCAAATTCGCATGTTCAACCATACCAAGAGAACAAAAGTATCTACAGCTGGCTAGTAAAACTAAGTAGAAACACCTTGTAACAATGCATAACAGGTTGATATATACTGTGAACAGTAACAATAGAAGAAGGAATTATTTAAGGTTGACAAATTTCATAATTTCATGATGTTTTCTTTACAAATGTAATATATGTGAGTTCTCTGTTCAAAGAAACTCTTAAATAAAAAAAATAGGTACTTTAAATTGGACTTTGCCAACGGTCTAGAAGTTGATTGGTTTATCGAAAGTGGCTAAAGCAGCTTCTTTGAAAGCCTCAGACAAAGTTGGATGAGCATGACAAACTCTTGCAATGTCTTCAGTGGAAGCACCGTATTCTAAAGCTAAACCAGCTTCTGCGATCATTTCACCGGCATTTGGACCAATGATATGAACACCCAAGACTCTCTCAGTTTCAGCATCAGCCAAGAATTTGACGAAACCTTCAGTATCCAAGTTAGTTTTAGCTCTTGAGTTGGCAATGAATGGGAATTTACCAACTCTATAGCTTATACCTGCTTCTTTCAATTGTTGTTCGGTTTGACCAACCCAAGCAACTTCTGGATGTGAGTACATAACGGATGGAATGTTACCATAGTTTACATGACCATGACCATGTTTCAAGTATTCAACAGCAGCAATACCTTCTTCTTCAGCTTTGTGTGCTAACATTGGACCGAAGGTAACGTCACCAATGACTCTAATGTGTGGGTGTTTTGATCTGAATTGAGAGTCAATAACTAAACGACCTCTCTTATCAACTTCTAAGTCCAGAACTTCAGCATTTAGACCTTCAATGTATGGTCTTCTACCAATAGCAACTAATAAAACATCGGCATCAAGAGTTTCTTTGGCACCACTCTTGACGTTTTCAACTTCGACTTTGACAGATTCACCTTCTCTAGTACCAGAGATAACTTTAGTACCTAATTTGAATTTCAAGCCTTGCTTTTGTAAGAACTTTTGAGTGCTCTTGGCAACTTCGTCATCCATAGAAGCACCAATTGCATTTTGGAATTCAATGACAGTAACTTCAGAACCTAATCTTGCGTAAACAGAACCCATTTCTAAACCAATAATACCACCACCAATGATGGCCAATTTCTTTGGAACTTCTTTCAAGGATAAAGCACCAGTTGATGAAACGATTCTTTCTTCATCAATAGTAATACCTGGGAATGGAGTAACTTCAGAACCAGTGGCAATGATGATATTTTCGGCTTCTAACACAGCGTTCTCACCACCTTCAATGGCATCAACTTTGACTTTATGTTCATCAACAAAGGAACCGTTACCTTTGTAGTAGGTGACACCGTTTTTCTTGAATAAGGACTCAATACCACTAGTTAACTGTGTGACAGCGGTATCTTTAGCCTTTTGGAATTGGCCAATGTTTAAGCTAACTTCACCAACATCAATACCTCTTTTCTTCGTATCAGTTTTAATTTGATGGTATAAGTGTGAGTTGTTAAGCAAGGCTTTAGATGGAATACAACCAACATTCAAACAAGTACCACCTAATTTACCTCTTTTCTCGACACAAGCGGTGTCAAAACCTAATTGGGCAGCTTTGATTGCGGCGACATACCCACCTGGGCCACCACCAATGATGACAAGGTCATGTTTCTTTGTGATAGCATCAGCAAGTGTACGGATGGAGCCAGCAAGAGACTGTGAGCTTAAACGAGCAGTCACAGGGCGAATTTTGGAAAGTCTCAACATTATTCTGAAGGGGAAGTGTGCTAAAGAGGAAGTTTGTTGAGCTTGAAAGATTGATTAATCACCAGGATTTTTTGTTTTTGTTTTTTTTGGTGGTTCTTGTTTTGTATAGTGAAAGTTTTACCCGGATCCAATGCGGAAACTCGAAGTGGAGCTTGTCATAGAGCACTCAATTGTGCTTTGTTTTAGATGCAAATTGGATAGTTCTATTCCTCTAATTCTCAAGAATATACGTAGCTCTTTGGGAAGGTCATTATGCCTACTTTTAAGCAAGTTACTCACCGGTACTGTCTCTGTCAGTTGATCTCATCGCCTCTGAAACTCTGGCGATCAACTTTCCGTGGGTGCTCCCTAGATTATCCGTGGAGTAACTGTCCCGACTCCACTATCAAATATCACGTGATATACATATTATAGGCACATTTAGTCTGACGATGACTGTCCCGTTTCTATATTGTGGAAGTGCCATCAACTGACAGAAACAAATACAAATACTACACTAACGTTAGTACTATATATCTATCCATTGTAAAATTAGTTCTAATTATATATTACCCTTCACTCTTCAAGAACTCATCAACAATGTCGCAAGTAGCATCGACGCCCCACTCGACACGTCTTGTTTGCTTCTTGCCACTGATCAGATCGCTGTGTTTAACTCTCTTCTGTAAGAAATACTGTAGACCTCTCAACATGGATCTTTGCTCTTGACATTTGGCCAATCTTTCAATCAAGAGTGTATCTTGGAACCTCAAGTCATCGGCCTTCGATTTCTTTGTACCATTACCAAAGGTTGCAATCTCAGATTTCTTACCAATGTTATTGTAGAATGAAATCAGTAAAACCTCGAGTAATAAACTGCTATCTGTATTCAGTGATACAAAGTTTATATTCTTCAATGAATGCATTGGTAATGTGCCTTCAGCAATAAGGGCACCGAAGAATTTACCCAAATTGACAAGCCTCTTCAGTTGAAAATCATCATCTGTTTGAATTAAATCATTACTAATTTTTTTGAAGTAATCAGCACCGTTCTCATCATTTGAATCATCCCCACCGTCATCACCTTCAACTTCTTTCAACAAATCCCAGAATGCAAACTGAAATGTTTTTCTTAGACTGTGCGATGAGCATAACTTGTTGGCCAACAACCCATAATATGGATTGTACATACTTTCCACAGAAACACAGTGCAATAAGATCTTAGGGATTTCACGTTCTTGTGACCTTTTTAACCTTAACTTATCTAGTTTGGTGAATGCTTCAATGAAATCATTTGAGGACATTATACTTATGAAAATAGCTCTTCTAATATCAGTGTTCATTCTTTGTGATTTTGCCAATTCCATCCAGTTTGGTTCTGCTGTATCTAATATATCATTTAGCTGCTCTTCATTAAAGTTAACCTCAACTTTAGATGCTGATTGATTGCCTTTCCAAGCAGCACCAACTAACCACCATTTCCCTTTGGTCTCAACACTATGAATGTCTTCCAATGTAACTTGTAGTGGTTCATGGAACTTATTGTGATTGATAGTTCCTAAAACCTTTCTCATTCTAGTGATCAAGGTATGGGCAGCTTCATTATTCAGTTTTGACTTGTTATTCTTCAAATTGGTAACAGTTTCAACCAAAAATTTGGTTCTGGCATTAGTTTCTTTTCCATTTAAGTTCTTCTGTAGGGTCAAAATAATCTCTTTTAGAGAGTTTGGATCGTCAATTCTCATCTGCTGTCCAGCATTTTTAACAATTCTTAGCAACAGTTCCGAATTTAGTTCTGAGATATCTTCTATTAAGGTAGAAATCAAATTGTATAGCAACTTGCATGAGACTATTTGAAAGGAATAACACGCAGTTAAGAAGGAAATTAGGTTACCGCTCGCTTTTGAATCTTCCTTTTTGTAGAACTCTTCATATTTTTCCACCAGTGTCTGGATGAAATAAGCTCCGACCTCAACACCTTGCAGTCTATAAATAGAGGCAATCAAAGCAGCATGAAGAATAACAAAAGTATCCAACAAAACACCTTGTTGAACAATACTTTGTACGAGAACAGTTGTCAAGCATTCGTTTACAACTTGACGGGGGTTCTCCATATATACAGCATTAATCTCATTGACAATGGTCATAATGTTGGCCTCCGAGAGCTTATTCAGTGGACCTTTTATGGACCTTTTGATTCTGATAGTCTGCTCTGATTCTTCAGAGTTCTGCATTTTTGCTCGTAGTGCAGGCGGAATATACTTCTTTGAAGTAGAAGCAGATATAGGCGCAACATATGGATTCTCTTTTGGAGCTGGCCTTAAAACATCGCCTTCTTCTTCTTCATCTTCCAATTCGCCTTCGAGATCACTATCGAAGTCAGATGAGTTGATTTCATCATCTGAGGAGAACGGATTTTCAACAATCTCCCCACCTATATCACCTTCATCCTCATTAGACCCGGTCTCAGACTCTGATCCATCATCTTGAGGATGATCTTCCTCTTCATCTTCTTCTTCCTCATCAATGGAGTCATTCTCGCCTTGAGAATAATCTCCATAATTATTGGAATCTTCTTCCTCATAGTTGTCTAAGAAGTCTAAACCATCTAATAAGCTACCTAGACCATCTTCATCGTCTTTCAATTCACTTAGCTTAGTGGACTTCAGTCCTAATTTTTTTGCGTAGTATTTAATGTTCTCGGTATCTCTATCAAAAAGCATTTGATCCTCTGGTGTAAGGTACCTCTCTACCTTCTGTTTCTTTTCTTTTTTGGAAGACTTGCTTTCCTTTTTCAGTGTTTTGGCTTCCTTTTGTTTTCTCAATAACTCCATCGTCTCTTCAGCTGATGGCTCTTTCGATTTCGACTTTGCTTCTTTTTTCGACTTTATTAAAGAAGGGTTTTCATCAGATGATTTACTATTAGTCTCTTTAGCTTTAAGTAGGGCCATAGTATTTGCAGCAGTTGTTGGTTGCTTCTGCTGCTTTTTAGCCTTGAGTGCCATCAAAGCCTTCATAGTATCTTCTGCTGTTTGCGGTTGATCAGATTCATCAATTTCCTCATCAGAGATATCATCGTTAGAATCACTATCTTCTAAATCATCATCAAAATCTTCATAGTCATCTGAATCACCATAACTCTCTATATGATCTTCAAGATCTTGGTCCTGGATTTGATCATCGCTAAATCCGTTAAATTCTTCAGCGTCATCACTCTCTTCAGAGTCAACACTTGGGTCTCTCTTGCCATTAGCAGACCTAGATGGGTTTGGCGCAGCAAGTTTTTTGGTAGTTTTTGGTCTTTGTGCATTCTTTCCAGCAAATTTATTCTCATGCACTTCATTATGGTGGTGATTTTGTGTCTTTCGCTGCTTCTTGGTCGCCCTATCTTGTTTACGTTTATCCTTTCTTGAAACATTCAACTTTCTTTTCTTGGACTCAAAGTTGCTAGCCAAATCGAATCTTGAATCGCCTTCTTCATTGGAGTCTGTGGTGCCATTGTTAGTCTACAGAACGATAGATCGAAGAAAAAAGAATAACATACGCTCGCTCTTCTTTAGTTCATCCAGGAGAGATCCAGGTAGTCGGATACCGTGAGCTTCTTCAGAGCCCTTATTTTTGGGGTTATAATGCTTCCCGGCCATGTAATTTCTCTATTGGCGTATCAGCTTTTTATGTAACTAGACCTGGTGAGATGAGATGAGCTCAAGCTTAAAACTTTTTCTCAATTTTCTTTAAAATCCGCTGACATAATCATCTTTCAATAATGCAAATACTACTAAGAAAGTCTTTGGGTGTGCTACATTTGAGTGGATAGTGCTCGATATTAAAGGTATTAGAAAGTATAAACTTTTCATTGAATAGTTGGAGTCCATACGTAGCATGGAGATTGAAAATCGAAACCAGTTCAGCCCCTACAGGTGTAGGAGTCAAGTCTCCGTTAGGTAAATATGGGTGAGGACATGAGATTGTAGCGTTAGTTGAGAAAGAACACTATGGTCGACATGATAGGGATGGGAGAACTGATCATCCTATCCTTTGGGGCGCAGGGCCTGGCTTGAAGGTCTAACACATGGGCTGGGCAACCATGATTGGTTGCCATGTCTCAAATACAAGAGGATGAGCCATGGGTAGCAGCCTTATTCTCATTGGTTTTGGCTCAGGGTTATTGATGGTCAGCTTCCCTTTATCAGTCTGGATCAACATTTACCAATTACACTCATTTCTCGTCCGCTAATTCCTCAGTAGGATAAGCCTTTTTTGAATCCAAAATTAAATTAATATAGGACTAGAACCAAGTAGTCAGGTCAGGGAATCAGCCCTGCTTAGGAATAAAAGTTTACTGGGGTGAATCCCTAGGGAAATCCCGCCTTCCGCCCTCCGCCTTCAAACAGGCCAAACAGGGCTCGGGCGGACAACCTGAAATTTTACTGCCTGAGTCAGCCTGCAGTCCTCGGGCGATCCAAAACAAAAACTCAAATACTCAGAAATTTCACAAATTAAAGACAAAATTGATGGCAAAAAAAAAACCACAACAATAACAATCAACGATATCCTACAGCCTCGTCAATAAGACAGATGTCCACCGGATTGCCAGAGGGAAGCAGTGCTGCTACCTCCAACAAAAGAAGGACAGTCAAGGCCTGTGATATTTGCCGCTCAAGGAAGTTGAAGTGTGATGGCCAGAAACCGTGCACAAGATGCAAGTCAACAAACACGAGCTGCCAATATAACTATGTTGAAAAGAGGAAGAAGCCAACCAACAAAGTGACCAAGGCTGCAGCCATAAACAGTCTAGAGAGCAGAATGAGTAAACTGGAGAGCCTGCTGACGACTTTTGTTGGAAAATTAGATCCAGAACTAATCAAGGCCAAACCATTACTGCAAGGTTATTCAGCTTCTGCATCGCCAAATAATTTGAAAGACACCTCACAAATGACCCAGTCGAGTTCGGGATCAGATATGGGTTCAGATGATGAGGAAAATGTTAACAACGAAAGGAGAAGGTCCAGCGAGCTATATAGTAGCCACTCGAAAGGTTTCAGAGCAGATGATCATAAATATTTCGGTTCGCAGAGTTCTTTATCAGCCCTTAGTACTAAAGGAATGCAGTGGCTAGCTAAGAAGTCCGGAGATCCTTTGATGTTGGGCAAATTTTTTTCCATCCATAAAAAAATCTCCATTATGATAAAACATCATGTTTCAAGGTGGACCGAGACTCTTGATAAATCGAAGCTAGTACCATTGCCTTCCCGAGATGTAATAACACCATTATTAGATGAGTTTTTCAAAGATTTTGGTGCTTCCTTTATAGTAACAAGAGAAGAGATCGACGAACTTCTGGACACCTATTATAAGACACAGGACGGTTCAACTCTGCCGACTACGTTGTCAAATTCCGAATATCTGATTTTGACTGGTATTACTTCTTTAGGTGCTTTACTCAAGGCTGAGGCTAACATTACATCATTAAATGATGCTCCTGTTGCTTCGCTCCATGAAATGCATGAGCGTTATTTTGATATGGCTATTTATTTCTACCATAAGCTCATACTTATTTGTGAAAGTATTAAAACTGTCCAGGGAATTCTTATTCTGATTTTACACACAGACTTCGCACCCCCTCCACAGGTTAGTTTTATGCTAGTCACAACCGCAGTCAGATATGCTCAAGAACTGGGCCTTCATAGAGCAGAAACTCTTTATGGTTTGAGTGAAGCTGAGATTAATAAAAGACGTTGTATTTGGTTTCATGTTTATATCTTTGACCGTGATTCTTGTTTAAGGTCTGGTAAGCCACCTTTGATCAATGATATTGATGTTACACATGTGTTGGACGATGGCCATTTCACAATTACAGCCCAAAAGATCTCCTCTGAAACAAAGGAATTGATTAACAAACCGACATTTGACATAAGTGATCCAGAAGATAGAAGACTCATGCGCGATCTGAACCCAAAGGTTGGCGACTATTCTATCAAAGTTTTGATAATGAATTATTTTGCAGAGTATATGAGATTTACATCATATTCCTATCAGAGGTTATTTAGCGCTACCTCACTAATAGATAAGTCACCAGAGGAAATCATGGATACAATTGATGATTTAAACGCTAATATAGAAATGGTGACTGAAAAAATTCCATTGTGCATGAGACCAGGGCGACCTTTGAAGGATACGATTCTTGCGATTCCTGAACAGCAGGATGTGGTGGTAATTCACCTCCAATACCTGCTTCAGATCATGCTGATTAACAGAATGGCTTTTAGAAGAGCGTGGATAAATGATGATCTGAGTGCTATCAATTCCCCTTCATCGATATCACCCAGACAGCAGAAGTTGATGAATACTTGTCTAGATTCTGCTAGAAGTTTAATCAGGATATTTGGGCAAATGAAAAACTTAAGACCTCTTTTCTATTACTACACTTCTTTTTTTTTCTTTTCTGCTTTCTTCACGATATTCACTACCCTGGTTGATGACGCTAAAGCTGATGAAAGCAAAAGTGACCTATTATTGCTTAAAGAGGTCTCAACTTTGTTTCTTGAGAAACTAACTCAATACTCTTCTTCACAAGATGATAAATTAACCTATAATTCTGTTTCTTACTTCTTGAAATTCTTTTTGAAAATTGCCATTTCAGTTTACAACCTTCATAATTCGGATAAATTTGATACAACTGCGTTGGATAATGAAATCAGTTTACACGATAAAATCTTGACTTTCAGTGCAGAATCATCTAAAGATTTTATCCCAGATGGCACTGGCTATAACTCATTAAGTAAAGATGCATATGATCCTCTTGGACAAGGTAATAATGTAAATATATCAGCCAAGACACAAGTCCATCAGCCCCCTCAAAAATTCACTTTCCATAATCCACCAGTGACTAGCCAATCTGTCTTAGGGTGGATACCACCATATGATCCGAGAGATATCTCAAATCTGAACACGGGTAGTTCTCAAGGCTTCCATTCCAATCATGATCAAACGGTTCCACTACAGCAACAGCAACAGATCCCATACCCAAGTTCGCAACATACTACGATCAATTCCAACTCGTTGGAGTCGCATAATATACCCGTTGAAGATGTCTATAATGATCAATTTGGTGTCCCGGATCCTGACTTTGAGAAAAATAATAGCATGTTTCAACAGATGTTCGCTTTCCCGAATTTCTATGTAACAAACAGTGAACTACAGAATCTTGGGGCAGAAGCTTTGAATAATAATAATTTTGGTTTTGAGTAACCTAACCTGGATCATGCGATAGTCTTATATAATTTCAAACTAATTCACTTTTAATACTAATACATTTATATCTACAGGTAGTATTTGCGTTGTGGCACTAACCGATATGAAATCCTGGAAGCTGATTTAAGAATGCTTTCATCTCCAAGATACAAGGCCATTTTGATTTGGTCTTTGATCCTCAATATTATTCAAATATAAGTTTGCCCATTTCCCTTCACACCTCAAAGACCTCCAACCATGCCACCCAAGAAAGTTCAGAAGAAAACACCCAAAAAACTACCAACCTCATTAGACTCAAATCAGATTGAGTCAAAGATAGACATAAATGTCACCCAGATACTCAAACCAGAGCCTAAGAAGCCTGCTGAATTTGAACCCGATTCAAAGAATAATAACGTAAGGTACTGGCTAATCAAATCAGAGCCGCTGAGCCGTATTGATCCAAAGACCAATAAGGATGTTGCCTTCCCCTTTAGCAGTTTATTGGAGGTGAGTCACGAAGAATGGAACGGGGTTAGAAATCATGAAGCAAAGAACAACATGCTGAATATGAAAAACGGTGATATACTATTGTTCTACCACTCCAATACTCCAAATCCAGGAATAGTTGGTCTAGCTGTTGTTGCCAATGAAGCACACCCAGATTCGTTGCAATTTGATAAATCAAGTAACTACTATGACCCTAAATCTACAACAGAGAATCCAAGGTGGTGGTGTGTTGACGTAAGGTTTGGGAGAAGGTTTAGGGCTAAAGTCAGTCTACAAGAACTCAGAGATAACCCCAAACTACAAGAAATGTCACTTGTTAAAAGAGGTCGATTGAGCGTCACACCCGTGAGAAAAGAGGAATACTATGAAGTTATGAAAATGGAATCTTCCAAGAAAGTCGCCGAGGACATTGATTGCATTATTGATACAAAGTATATAGAAAATGTCATATAACCACTTTCTGTTAGCAGTGCTATTTACTCTTCATCTCGAACGCACTTGATACGCGTCAAATTTTGAATACCATTTCGTGTTAGTCACGTGACCCAGACTCTTAGTAATCCGAAATCAAAACATAAACAATAAACAAACCAAAACACAACAAAATATAACAAAGAGGCAAATTACTTCTTCTTACATTGCAGAGTTTGTTCTCAAAGTACCCGGGAAATGGCTAGAAGACTTCCAAACAGACCGACTCAGGAGCTGGGAACGGGGGCTGGGCTACCTCAAAACAAAAGACCTAGGGCTGTAACTGACCCACAATCCACTCTGTCAAAACCATTCAAGATCCCATTCAAAATAAGGTCAAGCGCTATCACTACAAATAATAAGACGATAAGGTCTGCGAGATTAAAAGGACCTATCTCATATGCTTTGGCGGGTGAGGGTGGTGAAGATAAGGAGAACGAGGTGATTGATATTGATGGAAATACCATTACAAAAAGAAAGAACGCTTTAAGACGATTGACCAATGACAACAATAGTGCTGAGGATACACTTCGAAGATCTTTCACTTGTCCATTATCTGTGAGATCAACAAATGCTGCACCTCCTCCCCCATTGGGAACAAAGAGAAAACCTGTCTTTGTCCCCAGACCTCTTCATGATCCAAGTGATGAGACTGCCCTTGTCCTTTATGATCCAACAATCGAAAAAATTATCAGTGACGATGATCTAGAAGCACTTGATAGAGCAATTGCTGAGGCAAAGGCCCGTGATGAAGGTATAGAGCTGCCAAAAGAAGAAAAGGCAGAGGAACGTCCCTCGAAAAGAAGAAATGTTCACAGGTCATTGAATGAAATGTTAGGAATCTCAAAAGATCCCAATGAGGCTGAGAAAATGTTTCCTGATGTTCCGGTTGTGCTTGATCCCAAACTATCCAAGATATTGAGACCTCATCAGGTTGAGGGTGTCAAATTCTTATTCAGATGTGTTTCTGGCCTTGTCGACCCAAGAGCAAAAGGATGTATTATGGCAGATGAAATGGGGCTAGGTAAAACATTACAATGTATTACATTGATGTGGACACTATTGAAGCAAGGATCAAGGGGAAAGAAGACAATTGATAAATGTATTGTGGTCTGCCCATCATCTTTAGTAAGAAATTGGGCTAATGAATTGGTAAAATGGTTGGGAGAAGGAGCAGTTACCCCGTTGGCAATCGACGGCAAATCGACTAAGTCAAACGAGGTTGGCGATGCTATTAAGCGTTGGTCTTTAGCTAAGGGTCGAAACGTTGTTAAGCCAGTCTTGATTATTTCCTATGAAACTTTACGTAGAAATGTGGACAATCTAAAAGGTACAGAAATTGGTCTTTTATTGGCCGACGAAGGTCATAGATTAAAGAATGGTGAATCATTAACCTTTACGGCATTGGATAGCTTGAATTGTAAAAGAAGAGTTATATTATCAGGTACTCCTATTCAAAATGATCTTTCTGAATATTTTGCACTATTGAGTTTTGCCAATCCTGGTCTATTGGGCTCCAGAAATGAATTCAGAAAGAATTTTGAACTACCAATCTTGAAAGGACGTGATGCTGATGCGAATGAAAAAGAGGTTGAAGCAAGTACTAAAAAATTGACCCAATTATCCGAGATTGTTTCCAAATTCATCATCAGAAGAACGAATGACATTCTTTCCAAATACCTTCCATGCAAATATGAACATGTTATTTTTGTCAACCTTTCTGATATGCAAAGAAAATTATACCATCATTTCATCACCAGTCCAGATATTAAGAAACTTTTGAGGGGGGTTGGTTCCCAACCTTTGAAAGCCATTGGTTTGCTAAAGAAACTATGTAACCATCCTGACCTATTAGATTTCACTGAAGAGTTTGAAGGCGCTGAAGAGCTAATCCCTGACGATTACGTTAATTCAATCACCTCTGGAGGTAGGAATAGAGAGGTGCAAACTTGGCACTCTGGTAAATTTGCAATACTAGAAAGATTCTTAGCGACCATTAGAAGTGAGTCTAATGATAAAATCGTTTTAATCTCCAACTATACACAGACATTAGATTTGATAGAAAAGATGTGCAGAAACAGTCATTATGGCTCATTAAGGTTAGATGGTACTATGAATATTAATAAAAGACAAAAATTGGTTGACAGGTTCAATGACCCTGAAAGCCCAGAATTTATATTTTTACTAAGTTCTAAAGCTGGTGGTTGTGGTATAAATTTGATTGGTGCCAACAGATTGATTCTAATTGATCCAGATTGGAATCCAGCATCAGACCAACAAGCTTTAGCAAGAGTCTGGAGAGATGGTCAAAAGAAGGATTGTTTCATTTACAGGTTTATCACTACTGGTAGTATTGAAGAGAAAATCTTCCAAAGGCAATCCATGAAGTTAAGTTTGAGTTCTGCTGTTGTTGATGAAAAAGAAGATGTTGAAAGGTTGTTCTCCACTGATAACTTACGTCAATTGTTTGAGTTTGATCAGAACACCATATGTGATACCCATGAGACATTTCACTGTAAAAGGTGCAGAAAGGAGGATGGTAAACAGTTGCAGAGAGCACCTGCAATGTTGTACGGTGACGCCACTACTTGGAATCATGTTAACCATGATGGCCTAAAGACTACAAATGACCATCTCCTAAAGAATGAAGCCGAGTTCAATGATATCAGTTATGTTTTCCAGTATATTTCCCATGTTTAGTCTGAGCACATGTGTGTTTATTTATAATAGAAATAGACTCTCTTTTACTTACTTCGTGATGAAGATAGTGATGTAAGCACTTGAATATATTTGATGATGGGGGAACATTTTTTTAAACAAAACTAAAGGCGATGGCAATGGCACAAAACTTATAAACATTTCCCAATTTGAAAGACTACAAGTAAGAGCATTCTCGATAATACGGAAAAAGATAAAGAAGATGGATGAATTGCTATCGAAAGTGGGTTTACTGGAAAAGCCTGATCTCGTATCTATTGATCTTTCTCTAACACTTAACAAAACAGGCTGGTAGTCAAGTTGTGTCTTTTGCGATCCGATCTGGAATATCTGTCGCTTCAGCTTATGCTGTCAAATCAGCGTCTAAATTCATACAGGATAAAGTGCCACCAGAGGCAATATCAGAGAAGGATAGAGCAAGATTTCTCAGGACAAAATCGAGACTGCAGACCAGGATTGAGATCATTTCCAATGCTATTGACTTGATTAAACTTATTGCCGCTAGAGGAAATACCAATCTAAACAGCACATTGAGGCTTGTCAAGGACTTGAAGGTGGAGATTGATGAGTTTGATAAACAGATAAACGATATTTTAGAGAAGGACGACGCTGCTTCTAAAGCTGAAGTTATGGAGGTTGAGGGCTCCATGTTGGACTTACTAACCAGAATTGAAGAAACAATTCCTTTGATTAATCTATCATTGGCAACGTCAGGTGCTAACTTGAATGGATCCTTATCATCGCATGTGTCTCCTGGTAGACTACTTCAAGCTTCTAACATTGTTAACAAGTCAAATGAGGAGTTCGAAGGTGTAAAGCTTGAAGGCAACGAGGAGATACAGGTGGGTCCTAGCTACATACTAACACTCTATTCAATCTTCTATCACCAAGGAAGAACATTGAATAATAGGCTGAATGAAATCAGCTGGAAGGAAAACTTGACCAAAGCTGATGTCACTGTGTGGAGAAGAAGACGGAATACTGCAGCCTATGATTATGTCCTGAGAATCAAGGAGAACTTTGGGGATGGTAGATACCATGATGAAGAAGAAGCTCCGAAATTGGTAGAAGTAGACATCAGTACCATTACAAGGTTGTTCTTTAGTGCATCTGGTAAGTTGCTCAAGCTTGAGGATAGATCAAGTCCAGTTTTAGTCTTAAAAGTTAATCATACATTCAATGGCTTAGGGATTGATGATGATGATGAGACTCAGGAAGAAGAAAGTTATGAAAACAGCACGCAATATGACCTGAATAAGGATGAATCTAGGGAAGGAAAAAAGAATTGGGTTGAATGGTTGGCATTGGGAGAGTTTGAGAAGCTTTATGACTACTCTGATGATGAAACTGATGAGGAGGTCGATAATAAAACAAAAGATCAAACCAAGTTTTCAAAGAAAGCTACATCTTCATCACAATTGGAATTCTCCCAGAATTCAATATCCCTTCTAGAATATGTTTTAAGGCTTTGTGCTTTGCAAGCAAATGACCAACGTTCTATCTTGGAAGTAGATGATGAAAGATTATCACTATACCTACATGATGAGCATCCAGGATCCACAGCTACAGTTACAACGGATGAAAAGGAAAACGATGAGTTTGATGAAAGTGATTCTACGCCGCTCAAAATCGTTTCAAAGGGAAAGACTGTCTCTGGTTTGACTACTAAGCTACATAATGTTTCCATTTCTGAAAAGAAGACAGAACTATCAACCCCTTCCAAATCAACAAAAAACAGTCCAATTCCCGGTGAATCAAACTACGTTCTTCTAACACCTTGGGAAAGAGACAAATTGACAAGAATTCAGCACCCGAATGACCCACAAACTCCAGTTGGGTCACTATTGAGGAAGAAGGTTTTGAAGGACAAAAAACTAGTTGTGCAGAATTCCGAGTAATTCATTCCTCATACTAAAATTTAATAACAGCAATTCTCTCTACATTAGTGAATTTCAGAGAAGTGTATTTAAGGAGATCGTAAACTAATTAATGAGGATGGACGTTTGAAGGCCACAACCAGTATTAAAATAAATCATAAAAGCATAAGTTTTGTCGCAGGACAGTTCAAACAGATGAACGTAAGTATAAGTAGTGATTCCCCACAAAAAAGAAAACAACACGCTTCATCACTTTTGCAAAGAAGTCCCAGCAGTTAGTGACAGGAAGAATATAAGAGATTGTGTTGAGATTCATACTCAAAGGTATGTAGATGTCACATATTCAACTGAGATTGAGGCTTTTTAGGAGTTCACTATTAGTGGAGGCAGTGTTATTCGTGTTATTAATGCCTGCTTTCGTATTTTGGATATTGATAACTTTATTGATATCATGGTCCAGAACTCTTACTGAATGATCGTTTTTTGGTTTGACGTGATCGTTAATATTATTATTGTCCAGGCTGTTGTGATTAAACCCTTCATAATCGGGTATGAGATCATTAAAGGTAGCAGTTAAGGATAAAACTTCAACCCTACTATCATTGGCATCTTTATTTTCGTAGTTTCCGAAAAGACCTGAGGATTGCCTGTTGTTATTCTGCGACTGGTTATGATCGTTATTGTAATTGTAATTGTAATTCTTTGAACCATTCATGATAGAATTGTTTTGAGTATTTGATGAATGAACAGTATGATTTGACTGAAATGAATTTATTGAATGTTCTGAGATGTTATCTGGGATTGATGCACTATCAGTATGGCTTCTGATGGCACCGTTAGAGTTCAGCAATGAAGGTTGTCTTGTTGTTTGGTTGGTCGAAGTGTTTGGTGTACTGGAGCTGGTGTTTGGACTGAAAACCAAATTTTGGAAAACGTCAAAGTCATTTTTATCCACAGAGTTTCTATTCAGACGATAAGAAGAATTATTTGTTGTGTTTGGTGTCGTTATAGGGAAGGCATTATAATGATTTGAGATAAGATGTGATGATGAATGTGAAGATGACTGCTCGAATAGATCTAATAGTCCATGACCAGGTTCAAATGGTAGTGGGACATCTTGAAAGAAACCAGAAACTGCTTTTTCATTTAAAACATTACCAACTTCATTCGAGTGATTTGGAATATATTCATTGATAGGAACTGTAACTTCACCAACTCTTTTTGATTTTAAGGAAATATCAGACGGTGGACTTGATGATTTTGAAGTCGGTATCACTTTAGAGGCATCACTCTTGACTGAAGATACCGAACTAGTTCTTTTCATTGTGCTTTTCTTCTTATGGCAATCACATACTTTCCCTAATTCACACCCACACTTCTTCTTCTTCACTCCATTTGACGAGCTTGATTTTCCACAAGTACAAGCTCCCGACGAGTGGGCATTCTTAGCAACTCTCAAATTCTTGCAGTGCTTACACTGGGAAGAAGGACGACCTTTGGGTTTGATCATGATTAAGGGTTGATCTGTATGGTTACATGTTGTTACTCTGTGACCTCTGATGCAACGTTCACAGGCATACTTGACGCCACCTATAAGCACCATTGTGTGTGTCTAGATCTGTATGGACGACTTAATGTAAAAGGGAAGGATGAAGATATTTAGTGGAGAAAGGGTTCACCCTCAGCTGTTCATGAATCACACTCACGCTGATAAAAGGAAGTGAAAGCAAGTTGTTTGTCTCTGGAGTGGACGGGGGAGAACAAGGGGTACAGGGGATATCACCTCTGTGTGATTGGTGGCTCTTGGTGGTTAGTGCTTGGTATTTGGTGTGCTTTTGCCAACACGGTGCGCTTGAGTGTGTGGTGCGTTTGTTGAGAAGATTGCACCGAGCAGCTCGTTTGGCCTTTTCAAGTCACTTTTTTTTTCTTTTTAGAGTGGTGAAAATTCTGACAAATAACAAGTTCGCGGAAAGGCGAGAAAAAGAGAAAGTAAACTTTATCCGGGTAACACCTTTGAATTCAGGGCGCACTCGTCCGGACTGGGCAATGGTTATGAGTGAAAGCGTTGAGGAGCAGCGAGACCTGGGGTATTCAAACCTAGAGAGAAGAAGAGCAATGTGGGAAACAGAAACACCGTTTACTAGTGTGAGGCTGAGATCCTTCTCTGATGCTTTCGTTCCTTTTTTATAATATTCTATGCTGGTGGAATTATCGTTGGTTCTTTTCACTTCCATTCCGTCCCATCACCCATCCAAAAGTCACTTGGGACCAGGATTTGTTTACTTCCAAGATTGCTTTCTCCACATTATTCAGGGCTTGAAATGCCCTGTGACTGTGACTTTCTTGGGTTGTCACGTGTAGACCAAGCTGACTCAGCAAGAATGAATGCGGCTACTTCTGTTCAACCATTTCCAAAGCCCCTCACTAACTAACAAAACTGGACTTTGACAGATTTTGGCTATAGAATTGTTGCGAATATTACCGCGTTTGGACTAAATACGAAGGGATACCAAGTAATGATAATCGTTAAAATTTTTTCCAACTAAAAATTTCTTCCGAGACCCTTTATCGCGAACAGAGTGAAGTGAAGTGACGCAGCTTCACGAAAACTTCCTAATAGAGCAAATAACCTAATCAGGTATTTTATTTGGCTTACTTCCCATATTACTATAGGCCTTCTGGCTCGTTCCACGCCATGCGGTTCCAATAGCCTGAACTGTGCGTTGCACGCTACAATTGCAAAAAGCAACCGTGCACTGAGCGTACGCAAGGTCTACTTCTGACCTCTAATCAGCAGAAATCCTATAAATCTTGAGCAAAACAGTCAAATGTTAGCTTACTTACGTAACATGAGAAGAAGAAGATAATACACTTCTCACTCTATATAAAATCCTGTTTTTGTGTAATATATTTCTTTCTTTGTGTCTAGGTACAAATACCAATATTTGAATACAGCAGTGAATTCTATAAACATGCGAGAATCAAGTTATCAAGCTCTACCTACCTACGAAGAAACCATACGGTCGACAAGAAGGAGAACCCGAGAGTTACGACTTGCTAATTCAATGATACATGCTTTGGAGTCCATAATTTTAAGACTTGCAAGGTTCATCAGCAAAGAAGCTTTATTATTATTTATGCCTTTACCGCTCGAAGTAATGTTTTACCTAGACAACATAAGGGAAGAAACTTCGTTAATTCAGATTTTCTCGTATGAAGGATGGCCATTCTTTGGCATATTTGGTATAATGATCACATCCTTCGCTTGTCTTTGCCGATACGTCCTACTAGTTGTTTTGATACATAATATTTGGTTTGAACCTCCTAATACAGCACTAGGTGTTACGATGGCGATATGTTCTCCATTGACTATTATGGAAAGGTTATACAAAATTTTTGTGATCAACGAGAACATGCTTTTGCTAAAAGAAGACTCTATGGTCTAAATCAAAACTACACCCAAACAACCATTATTTCCACCCTAAAATACCAAGAGAAAACGAATAAAGATTAAGGTTATTAGAAAATTCATTCATGAAATTCATTCATGATAAAGGTAATCAATGCTGTTATGTTATGTCCCGCTATTTCACACAATTCACACCAGAGATGGCGTCCTTTGGCAAGATCCTTGTCAGCCTCAGGAACGCCCCAAGTTTGCTCATTATTAAAACAAAACACTTATAGGATATCCCACGTTGTACCTTATGATTATAAACATGATTGTAGCTTGATTGAAGACATTGTCAACACCTCTGACAACATTCTCAAACAGTATAGCCCGCGCTTACATTAACACACAGAAGCAATTCTATGGTAGTAAGTACCAGCCTGTGTGTACAGAGCGTTTTTAATAACTGGAGAACTGGAGAACTGTCTGGAGAATGGTGTTGTACATTTCTCGAGAAGCACCAAAGGCATCTCCGGTTTTGTCCCTTGTTAACTGTAAGGATGGACAACAATACTCGCAAAAACCTGGGGAAGTTTTTGATGCCATGTTAAATATCTAGTAGTGACGGTCAATCGAATGCCACTTCAGAATTGGGTTTCCTTCGTCACATATACCGACGTGCCGTTTACATATGTAACGATTCTGACTCTCTCCAGATAATTGCTGCTGGCACGCCCGGGGAGATGGAGTGTATAGAGATGTAAGGGATACTGCTGTACATTCTGCCTGAACCCCTCCCTATAAGACAAATTATCTCGTTCTTCAACTTTACATATATGTCCACTATTTAAAGCGAATCGTATTTAGATGAATGTCCTTTTATTACCACAATTCTTAAATGAGATGACACATCCTAAAAAATTTGCACGTTTTATGAGACCCTCTTTAAAAGTTCTTGTCAATAAGGGTTCTGGTCAACTTCCAATTGTCAGCTTCGGCATAATCTAAAATGATGATACCACTACCTTTACCAAACGCTTCTTCAATATGGCTTTCAGTCAAACCAGAAGCAATTTTGGATGGCCAACAGTTTGGATCAAAGAAATTTGAGCCAGAACAAAAATTGACAAATAATTTGGGATCTTGAGCATTAGTAGAGTTATGTTCAACAGCTAATCTTGATAAATCTTTGACATATTGGGCCTTTTTGGAGATATCTTCACCGCTGCTCAATTCACACCAATCTTGAATTTGCAGAGAGCCACGGTCATCATGGGTGCAATTGTATGTCCACCAAGCAGCATCAATACCAAATTCTCTCTTACGGTCCTCGTTCTTGACGCCAAACCTTCTGAATAAGATTGCCTTACCTCTGGCATCACGTAATCTTGGGATGCTTGTATCCAAATACCAACGGTTTTTCTCTGGAGATACGTATTTATCCCAGATCAAGTTTCCAAATTCATCGTTATCGTTATCCCAAGTACCATTACCTTCTTGTTTGATACTAACCAGAACGGTTTCCGATTGATGGTTTTCCAAAAATTCGTAAACTTCTTTCAAGACATCTTGCAATTTGACATTACCTAGTAGTTTGACAGGGAATTTACCATGAATAACAATCAAGTTCTTCTGTTCATCTTCCTCACTTTTAAGAACGTTCTTTGATGCTCTGATATCCAAGAATCTAACACCGTTGTTCAATTGTTCTGTGACAGAGGCGTCTTGACATTGAACAGATGGTAAGGCAGTATGACAAGCAGCAGAGTTATGAGTACCAGGAAGAGATAGAGTCGAGATAATAGTGTCATCATTGACTTCGGATAACCAAGAAGAGTAATTGACCATTGTTAGGCGTCTGATTTTTCAATATTTTGTTTGGATTTGATTGAATAGATTGGTAACTATGCAGAAGGGATAAGTGAGCAAGTATATATACATCCAAGTGATGAGTTGTTGATGACTTGGTTCGATACCAAGCTATACCTACCTGGTGAAATTGGGTGGAGCAACATGTGACAGTCTGTCACTTACCCGGGCCTGCTCCTGTTCTTACTAGTAATTTCATGGGGTCTCTCTACTTATATAACCGTGAAGCATGCATCCAGATCATTTAAAGTCTTCAGCTGAAATCAATGTTTATGGACAACAGTTATCAGTTTTTGCTCCTTTTTAAAGTCAACTGAATATTCAAGGAATGCTGGTTTTGGTATTTTAGACGGAGGCAGAACCGATTAGAGTAACCCAATCAGTGTTCTTTTCACATACCTAGGAACTCATATGGATCTGATCCTAACTGGTAGTTTGAAATATTTTGTGATTAGTTTGAATATATCACTCACTAGCTGACTCTCTGCTCTGTCTACTTGAAATGAACCCCCTACTGAGTCATCATCGCCCTGTTATATAAAGCAGTCATGGTGAGGTCTGTGTGAGCGATGAATCTGATGCATGATTATCTATATTTATTCGACGTTATACAGCCTTTTAGGTGAACATTGTTCTAAAAGCTATATATGCCCTCAATAGCTGATCAGGATATTCAGGAAGTAGTAAACTGTCTAATTGTTTTGAGGAACAGAGCGTTCGGCATGTACCAACCGCTCATCGGTGGTCAAAAACATCGACACCGGCTTGACCAGTAGAATCACATGGATAACTGTTTATTTATACAGTGAGCAGTGGTTGCCCTTAGAGAAGGGATGACGGGTCCAAAAGAATCCGACCCTTCTATAAATGCCCCCTGTAGTAGTGACAACTAAATCTGCTGGATGTTGCCTGCCACACGGCGCGCTTCCCCTGAGTCCATTTAAGCTTAAGTGAATTTGGGTGTACAGGAAAAAGTTATTTTTTAGATCTTCTTCTGCCACGATATGCACAAAAGAGGTTATCAAAACAATCAGTCAATCCACCGAGGAACCAGAATTATGGGTTGTATAACCTGTTAATGTCGCGTTTGCCCTTGGTTAAATAGCCATCTTTCCAGGTTTATAATATTCTATAATTAGAGCTAGCTTACTTGTGCATTAACGAGAGAGTCCAACTCATTTAAAGCAGCTGCAATTGGACAGTTAAATGTGCCTTGTCTAAGAATGGAAGGTCGGATCAAGCACCAGAATCTTCGCCCGTCCCTCGCTTTACTATTGTTTTCTCTCCCCCAGAATAGATCGCATACATAGACTCTACACAGTTACGCCTGAGCTACAACACTCCGTTCAATGCAAATGATACACGGCACAACGATCTAACCCTGGTAATACCTACCCCATAAGCCAGTTTAGATCTTCCACGACAAGGCAGAAAGAAAAAACTGAGAAAAACATACTGAGAAAAACACCCCCAACCGAAGTCGGTTTTATGTCTGACAAAAGTAGGAAGGGAGAACAGGCGATCTATGATCACTGATCACAGGTCCCTTGTCCCTGGTTCCCGGATACCCTGGATTCCTCTTTTTTTTTCCCACCTTGCACCCTTGGTTACACAAGCTCAAACTTTAGTTCGCAAAGTCGCCTTGCCTTCATGGCATACGATAGAAAAGTAAAAGGCTAATTAATATTTTTATTTCAATTTAGCCAATGGTGATGTGGGAATAGAGCCTAAGTGCAGATCATAACGGTATATTATTATTTAGATCACTCTTCGGTGAGGTGAAATTGCGTGTTTATTAGGCAGTCCCTCTTCACATCATTTTGAGGTGTTTCAGTCGAATGTCATTCGTTGTCAAGGTAAACAAGATGATGCTGGGAGAAGGACCCCTATTGATCCAGTGTTATCACTTGAACTCCGCTGCTTATAGTACAAACTGCTTGCTTCATCTCCTATAAGCCCTTTATCTGAAGGGCCTTGTTACGCAGTTGACAGATGTCTTCACAAGTCTTGTTTTAGAGGAGAAAAGCTTGAAAAACGCTTGAAAAAAGCTTGACAAAAGCTTAATTCATATGCACCCATTTCCGTTTTTTTTTTTTGTTTCTAGAGGTTGTTCATGCATAAACTACTTTGGTCCTGAATGTTGAAGATCTAGATCATTGGACGACAGCTAGCTCAAGACTGCATTCAATATAATTTCTATCCAATAGAATCAGAGAATACTAAGAACTTCGGTTCATTGAACTTGCAGATTCAGCAAATAAGAGTCAGAGTATTTTAAATTATGATGAGTTGAAAGGGTGCACTGCATGATCCTCTATCAGGTCCACTTGACGTAAAAAGATGTATATATTAGAACCACTTTTCCCATTTCAGGCACCATTCCACAATGAAAACCTATAATCATCTTTTTGTCAACTTCGTCTTGGTGAAACAATATCGAGAATGAGGCTCTTTCAAAACCCTTTGTTATACTTGTTAATCAATATCATTAGGTTCACAAATGCTAAACATCCAGATAAAACTCAACAATACATGAAACCTTGGATCATGGCATTCTATGGTTGTTATGAAGCCTTGGAAGATTTCCATTTTGGTTATAACCTTGAACATAAAAAAGTCAACTATTACGACTCGATGTGTGGTTATGACCCATATCTTGCCTCCATTATGATTTGTGCTGCTGATAAATTCAAGAATGATCACAATAAGAAGTTCAATAGAACTTTGGAAAAAATGGTGGAGATATGTTCTTCTCGTAGCTCTGTCAATCTTACTGTTGCTGGATTACGTCCAGTATATGAGAATGGAACCAAATATGTACTAGAAATTGATCCAAATTTGAACTATACAAAAACAATTCTATATCAGCCAATCAGAGCTGATAAACGCTTAGTTAAGTTACACTATGATTACTTTAACCATATCTATTTCAACTTTGATCGTTCTTCTTTCCTTGCTGGTATGCTTAATCTATATTTTGTTGCTATCTTTTTGATCTTTGGGATTGGTAATTTCATTAAAAGATTGGGTTTCCATAGAAAGTTCAATAACAAATTCATCAATTGGTACAGAGCTAAGGTCTCTATTCCTGCCCTATTCAATCAGAATCATACCGACAGCTGGACAAAATGGAAATTTATCTCTATTTTAGTTCCAACTAGAGTGGAAGGTCTTGTGGCTTTTGGTTTCGTTTGTTTGAATGTCTTGTTGGCAACCTTTCATTATGACGTTGGATTTACTGGAACACTAACTAAAGCTACTATGCTATATGAGGTTATCGCTGATAGAACTGGGCTTTTGTCATTTGGTCAGATTCCTTTACTGATTATATTGGCTGGTAGAAATAACATTTTGACAACGTTGACTGGTATTCCATATTCCTCTATGATTTTCTATCATAAGTGGGCCGCTAGAATGATGTGGATACATGCTTTGATTCACTCCATTTGCTGGATTGGCTATGGAATTTTCTACCACGATATTGCGTATTACTTTTCGCTTCCTTACTGGGTATGGGGTCTCGTTGCTACCATCCTTGGTGCTATAATTCTAGTCCAAGCTTTACATTGCTTCAGAACAATGTCATACGAATGGTTTCTGTTCATCCATATTGTCTTGGCGATCCTATTCATTGTTGGCTGTTGGTGGCATTGTTATGACTTAGGTTGGTTAGAATGGATCTATACCTCTTGGGCAGTCTGGATCTTTGATCGACTCATTCGTGTGATCCGAATGACGGTGTATGGTGTTCATAAAGCTGAAGTCACTTTTGTTGGTGATGATACTTTCAGAGTCGAAGTTCCATATAACAAAACATTTGATCCTTTCCCAGGGTCTTTTGCTTATCTTTACTTTTTTACTCCATCGCTATTCTGGCAATCACATCCTTTCACCCTACTACAATCAGTTCATAAAGAGCAACATATTTGTTTCTATATCAAGACGAAAGCTGGTATGACAAAACGGATCATGAAACAATTACAAGATGCACCAAATGGCACTAAAACGATTAGAGTTTGTGTCGAAGGCCCATATGGACATAGGGCTCCTACAGAAAAATATAACAAGGCCCTATTCTATGCTGGAGGTAATGGTGTGCCAGGTCCTTATGCTCATGTTATGGATCTTTCACAGAGAGAATCATCTGGTAAGCAAGAGATCAAATTCTTATGGGTTGTCAGAAATTTAGAATCGTTAGCTTGGTTTTCAGATGAGTTAAGAAATCTGGCAAGAAACACTCAAGCACAGTTAGATATTTATATTACTGGTAAGACCGAAAAAGTAGTATTTACTGGATCAAGTGACTCTAGTGATGGTAATAGTGTTGAAAAGGCCGAGTCGAACTCAGAAACAGGATCCGATAATGAGAAGAAGAACAATTTCCATCTAGAGCAAGCTGAACAGTTGGTCACGGAACTATCTGACCGAATCACTTACCATTACCAAAGACCTGATGTTGATGCTTTGATATTAAAAGAGTTTACTGAAGAAAGTGGTCCCTCTGTTTCCGTTATGAGTTGTGGTCCTCCAAAAATGGTTGATCAAATTAGAGCTTCTGTTGCTCATCACTTGCAGAAGTCCAAAGGACGTGTTGATTTGTATGAAGAGTTACAGGTTTGGTAAATAGTTGGCAGGTGTCTTGCCTCATGTTATGTATTGTTTATTTATAAACTTATCTTTTATGTTAGGTTATGTATGTATTACCCGCTGTTTTTGTAACTCGTTTGAGCACAATATTCACGTGATTAACTTCCCCAGAAAAAGTTCTCGATACGGCCAATCAGAGCGTGCTATTTACAAATGGGTATAATTCACAGAAAAGCAGGGGAGTCATCCAAAGTCCGACACTTCTGCGAACTTGACAATATGAAGGGATTTGAGACGTGAAGAGATTCTTCGGTTGCATACCCATTGTGGTATCTAAAGGTTGAAGGAGAAGAAGGAAGGAAATTACACAGTCAACTTCTTATGTAATCTACTCGCTAATCCTGCTGCTCATCATCACCTTCCTGTTGAACCTTTTTTGCTCCTCTGGAGTAATGGCAGGAAACACAGCTGGTGTTTGGGTGTTGTCCCGGGAAGCGATTCTCCCCTGGACCAGTGCTGCGTAACACGGGATGCCCTGGCCAATCAGAGCCCATAAAATTATACCTGCTTACCTATCCCGGAGATTTTCCTATAGTTAAGGAAGGACTGCTCCTACCAATATCCATCCCCGGAACCGATGACCACATACAAGCTGAGTATAACAATAAAACGAATAAAGAATCAACACTTTTCCAGCTGCTGGATAACAACAACAAGTTAAACCATCTTCAAACCATCTTCAATATTCTTTTTTAACTTAAACTCACCGTTTGCAAAGCACCAGCAATGAACTTTCTAAGAAGAGTCAACCCAGCTGCCATCTCCAGATCAGCTACCTTCAGCATAAGAGGTCTTGCTACAACCACTGAAAAAGCTCCATTGATCAAATCTTTCAAAATCTACAGATGGTCACCAGACAAGCCTGAGGAAAAACCAACATTACAAGAATATAAAATTGATCTAAATGATTGTGGTCCTATGATTTTAGATGCCTTATTGAAGATCAAAAACGAACAAGATGCTACTTTAACATTCAGAAGATCCTGTAGAGAAGGTATCTGTGGTTCTTGTGCTATGAACATTGGTGGTAGAAACACTTTAGCTTGTCTGTGCAGAATTGACAGAAACACCAGCAAATCAACCAAAATTTACCCATTACCACACATGTTTGTTGTTAGAGACTTGGTCCCTGATTTGACACACTTCTACAAACAATATAAATCCATTCAACCATACCTTCAAAGAGACTCTGTTCCGGAAGATGGTAAGGAAAATTTACAATCCATTGCTGACCGTAAGAAGTTGGATGGTCTATATGAATGTATCTTATGTGCTTGTTGTTCAACGTCTTGTCCTTCATACTGGTGGAACCAACAAGAATACTTGGGTCCTGCAGTTTTGATGCAAGCTTACAGATGGTTAGTGGATTCCAGAGATCAAGCTTCTAATCTAAGAAAAGAGATGTTGGAGAACTCCATGAGTATGTACAGATGTCACACAATTTTGAACTGTACCAGAACTTGTCCAAAAGGTTTGAATCCAGGTAAAGCTATTGCTGAAATCAAGAAACAGTTAGCATTCGCTTAGACACAGCAAACTTGAAAGAAAAGAAGGAAAAAAAAAGGCTCTCAAAACACACACTATAGAGGTCTGTTGCATGGATCATTGAAGAAAGAAGAAGTTATTTATATATATGTAAGTATTTATCCTGGTCATTTGATAATTTCTGTTATTAAAAATATTCTTAATTATATTTCAGGTCCTGTAGTCCCTCATATTTATACATCTGTATTAAAGTAAGTGTCTGAGTGCGTTGTGGCCCTGAAACATCTTTCGAAAGGAAAAAAGAAGAGCGAAATGGAGAATCATCAGCGATAAACCCGTCTAACTCAATAAAGCACTGCTTTGTCGATGCTTAGCGTGGAGCTCTTCAACTCAAAAGTGCCTGCTCTGTCGATTGTTCTTGCAAATATTCAAGGCATCCAGAACATTCAGCTAGTGAAGAATGAAAGTCATCAGCATGAACTAAGAGGACAGTACGCCAAATCTGACAGCTTGAAGATTGATTTCGTAATTGCATACAATTTAAACTACCAATGCCCCATACTTTACTTCAGAGTTCTAGAGCTATCAAAGAGCATGCCCCAAAGTGCTACGGATGGTGAGGACTTCGCATTTGATTCAACAGAGTGTTGGAGAGTATCATTCTCCCAAGACCTGCTTCGTAAGGTTCTTAACAAGACGGATTTTGCTTCGCCGTTCCAGGTATCCTTGAAAGAGTATGAAAACAGCACCTATTGGTTCATCCACCCTTGCGATACAGCACAAATGCTGCAGAACTCATCCAAAGAGGAGTATCTCTTGAATTGGTTCAGTATTTATGGTGGAAGTACTCTATTTACCGTAAGAGTTGATGACATCTTCCCAGCTAGTTAGTTCTTACAGTTACGCATCTTCACGGGCTTTGTTGGGTATTTTTCTGCGTATATTTCAGCATCAGTTTTATTTCAACCCGAAAGTTCCTCTTTATTGAACAACAAAATCAAAACAATTCCCCGAATAAAGAGAATGGGAACAACCACAGAGAGATAATAAATCAATTTATCTACCTTTTCAAATCAGAAAAATGTCCACTTTCAACTCAATTAGAGCCCAAGTTGCATCGCTTGAGAACCAAACAGGTTCATTGCTATCCAGATACTCCAACTTTGCGGTTAGCTCTAGCTCAAGTCCAACTGCGGAAGAAACAAAACTAGATAAACAAATTGAATCACAACTTCATAAAAGAGAGGAGCTGCTCAATAATCTCACTAGAATTTCTGATTCTGACAACTCCATATCAACCATAAAACTACAGCAGCTTTCAAGACACAAGGAGATTCTTCAAGAGAACTGGTCCAACTTTGCTAATATTCGTTCTTCCATTATTGATGAACGTAACAAGCTGAATCTTTTATTCAACGTCAAGTCCGATATACAGCAGAGAAATAATAAGTTGGGTACCTCTGCCGAGGATGAAGTGAACTATATCCAGGAAGAGTCCAGACGTGCCAATAACTTGAATAACATAGCGGATGATTTGGTAAACAGAGCTCATGAAACAAGGGAGATGCTATTAGGTCAAAGAGAAGCTTTAAATAATGCAGGAAGTAGAATTCTAGGTACTTTGAATAGAGTTCCGGGCTTGAACGTTCTAATCTCTAAAATCAACACAAGAAGAAGAAGGGATGCTTTGATTTTAGCTACGTTGATCTCTATATGCATTTTGTTTCTCTACTTTACCAGATAGATCCTACTATAGAGACACCTTTAATGAAAACCTGTTTAATGATACCAAGACTTGTGCTTCGATAAGAACTAATTCGTAGAAACACTACAATATTCCAAAAAATTTTCAATCAAACAATTATCATCATGATCGTTCATAATTATGCAAAAAGTAATATAAAGAAACAGATTCTTATAGTATGAATAATGAAAATCAAATTTTTAAAAAAGATTGCCCTTGTTGATTCAACATCCAAATAACAAAGGCAAATGCAAAAAGGAGTTATTAGACAGAGTGTGATGAGTTCATTAAGCAATTTCAAATAATCCAAAATCATAATATCCAAAAGAAAAAAAACGAACTATAACATTAAGTAAAATCAAATTTGTAAAAAAGGAGGAGAATAGAGCTTCATTATAATTGACGTACTTGAACATAACAAGTAAAAACTAAGCTTGACGTTCAGCCTCATGACGTTCAATGTCGAAATCAGGTTTTAAATCTTTTAATCTAAAGCTTCTGATGTTCTCTCTGGTTTCAGAAATACCGAAATCAGCTTGATTTAATGGAGAGTCATGGCCCTGGTAGATAAAGAAATCGTAAAAGAAGGCACCGGTTAAACATCCGATAATTGGAATGATTAATGGAACCCAGAAGTAGTGACTACCATAAGTCCATAAATCGGAACCATAACCAACGGTGGCAGCAGCCAATCTTGGACCAAAATCTCTTGCAAGATTGATAGCATAACCAGTCAAGTAACCGTAAGATACACCAATACCAAGAATCAAAATCCATAAACCGAATGGGAACATGTTACCTAAACCAGCGTTGTATGGATCAGTCATAGCGAAGATACCAAGTTGTAAAGAGGCAGAAGCGACAATTTCAGAAGTGACTTGACCTTTAGTAGATAAGAATGGTTGAGCAAAAGTACAGAAAATACCAGCAGTACCTTTATCACCATGGACGATTCTAACACCACCATCGAAATCGTTGAAAGCTTGGTAGTAGACACCGTACATTAGTAGAGCACCAAGATAACCACCAAAAAATTGGGCAAAGATGTAACCTGGAACTTTTCTCCATGGGAATTTTCTGAAAACGGCAGCAGACAATGTGACACCTGGATTTAAATGAGCACCAGAGACTCCAGCAGAAACGGCATAACCCAAGAAAACGGCAGTAGCCCAACCAAAGGCAATAGTGGTATAGTTACCAGAGGCACCGGAAGATAAGTTAACTTGAGCACAGACACCGTCACCGAAAAGAACCAAGATAAAAGTACCCAAGAATTCGGCTAATGGTTCCCTGTAGGCGTGTCTGAATCTTTGTAATGGGGTGTAGATTCTTGGACTTTTTCTTGAAACATTAGTAGCAGCTCTTTCAAGGCCAGAGCTTGGAGCCACTGGTCTAGAAATGTCATCTAAGAACTCTGAGTGGATATCGTCTGAATGAAAGACATCTGGCTTGCTACCTTCAGTCATTGTGGGGTTTGTGATGTATGTAGTGTAAGTATAAACTGGGGAAACTGGGGGAAGGAAACAAAAAAGAGCTCTTGCGGTAGAAAAGGTGGAAAAACAGTTGATATTTATAATTCCATTTTGCAAAGATGGCACTGCAAAGTCCTGCACCTACAGAAAACGCAGTTTTTTTCCAGTGTTTACAGCTTGTTTAGTGAGCCTTACGGAGAAAAACACCAAAACCTCTGGACAAAATTGTAGTTTTTTTTGTCCAGAGGTTAAAAAGAAAAGAGAAAGACAGAAAAAAAAAAAAAAAAAAAACTCCGGGAGGCGGTTCAATGAGTACGCCGCTGTTCCCTTCCCTGTACTTCGCCTAGACGCCCTGCACCCCTCCCTAGCCAACTTCAGAGGTGCCCTTTGGCTCCCAAGTTTTCGCTGAGTCTTGACTAAGACTCTGTGGAACGTCCAATACCAGTTAGTCAACAACGTGACTAATGACTACTGGACTACTGTCAATTCCCAGATTTGCCCCAAGATGATTGATCTGTGACTTGTGTTTGGTGAGTGACCTTGCTTTAAACACACAAATGGTTTGTAAATGAAGCCAATAGAAGCCTGTTTTCAAGTTTTCATAGGTGGAAAAAGCAGTTAACTTAGTGGACTTACTTATATTACAACCCCGTTTCACGGTTTTGAAAGAACCCTTTTGGGTAGAAAGGAACTACAAAACACCTTGAAAGGTGAAGGAATCCGATACAATATGTAACCTGGGATTAGGAAAGTTCGGGAAACCCGTTGTGTAAAAATCAATGTTTAGCCATACAGTGTTGATTTAGGAAAGAGAGGTTGACCAAGTGGCCAATTGTCTGATAGTAGGAATTTGGTGTACGCTTCAAAGACACAAAAAGTAAAATATTCTGGTTTTCGGGCGAGTAAGTACAAGACAATTTTCTATCTAGGCTTACACAGAGATCACCGTGTCCCCGGAAAAACAAAACGGCTTCAAAATTTCTTTTGACTAGATGAAAATTTTTGGACAAAATCCCCCAAACAGAAAAAGTGAACAATAATAGACAGATGAGACAGATCTGTACTCTTTCCCGATATGTCTGATCATCTCCGACTCTTTTATATAAACAGAAGAAGACAGATCATCAAACTGCCAAACTGCTTCAATTCAGCCCGTTAGAACAATCATTTTAAACTATCGGATTCCTTTCGCAGGGAGAGATTGGAGACAAACGTACAGGCACAATCCATGATTGGATTTGCAAACGGAACCCAAATATGCAAACTGCTCCAGCTTGGAATCACTTTTTTGGATAAGATGCAATGCCCTCCGCAAACGCGCATATTTACATATCTACTACTGGTCTTTTTTGGAGCACAAAGTTGAACAACTGTAAGCATTCCGTTGTATTCTGTATGCGTTTGTCTATTCCATAACAAGACATACGCCCCCAGAGTCCGTCCCTCTACAGTATCTGTTCAAAAAAATTTCCCCCCAGAAAAACTTTCTTGTGCATCGTCTTTTGCCGCCGTCCCGTCCTGTCTTTCCTGCCGCGGCCCAACACACTTTTCTTGGTGGAGAAATATTTTTCCACAACGCCAAAATCGGGGCAGAGAATCAGGCAGTAAGCCCTCAGTTTTGTAACTCATAAACTCTCGTTGCAATTTAGAAGGAAGAAATATATCAAGTGCGTTTCTTTCTAGTGACGAATTTGGTAGTAATCCACAACCCATCAACAACAAAAACAAACCAAAATAGGGCGTTCAAATGTCTTCAACCGTCACTCCTGAAATCCCCACTCGCAACTGGAACCTCAGATTGACTACCACCAAGAAAGATTTGGGGGAATCATACCGAGTCCACGTACCTGTTTTTGCATGTGTAGCTGTTAAAACTCGGTACAGTCGTCAGTTGTTAGTAGTCAATGGTCACAATTTTTTCCTCTAGTGAATCGCGTTTAGTTGCCAACGCACCAGTACAGGGGAGTCACACTGGTCTCGAGGAAAGTTAACCAGCTGAATCAACGACGTACTCAAGTGAGGGTTGTTGTTGGTTGTTGATATCTTGGTACCTATGCATCACTAATTTTGGTGGGTACACGAGCTCAGTGCCATCCCACTTTTACTGTTAGAGAGTGTTGAATAACACTTGTTGACTGACGACCTGGGTGAATCTCATGCGTCCGCTCATCGTTTTCAAGGCATAATTGTTCCAGAGTTCACCGTTCACCACAGTTATTCCAGTTGAGCTGGGAAAAAAAAAAAAAAAAAAAAAAAAAAAAAAAA